>JASANG010001671.1:0-90008 GCA_030248215.1 Enoplolaimus lenunculus
TTTCAAGCACCTTTATGAACATTCGTGCATTATTTTTGCCAAAACAACTCAAAACCCCAATAATTTTAAAGGATCCATTGTTGGACACTGGAGAGGCGATGGCAAACGGAAGCAGATGTCATGACATAGGGCTATAAAATAATTGCTATCGGTATTCTAACGTTAGTGATGAATGATATGAATTAGTGTACAGTTGTTAAACTATTAGTCGCCAAGAGAACCCACGCAAGGCAGCCAGTCACGGTAATCAAAAGGGAGTGTTATAACTCTTATCTTACCAGACTGGCTGTGAAAATGTGCCTCAAGACTAAGAATAGCATCACCCTTACTCAGATTAAATACAAAGCAACGATAAACAATTACCCGAGCCAGGTCGAAATTATCAGCATTTGAATTCAACTGTTCAACGTCCATTTGATTGCTATGACACTTGGACTGGTTTGATATTGAGTCATATTAGTTGATCAAAATCAACAACAGCCGCCAGAAACAAACCTTTCAGACCTAAAATTTATTAAATTTACTTAGTTTTTATATTAAAATCTTAACTATTTAGTTACAATTTGTTGATTAATTATAAGAACGTGCCGGGATGCCGGGAACACTTTGAATAAAGGATGTGCAGCCTGATCAAAAATTGATACTCAACAACCGACAGCTTGTTGCGTGGCTCTAGAATTAAACCTATATATTCGTAACAGAATATTATTGTACACCTGTGGAATATTATTATAAAACAACGCAGTACATCTGAAATATAATGTTTCGTTTCAAAAATAACAAGAAAGAGTAGTTTATTTAATCTGTGAAATCTACATTATTAAAGCTGGAACGCCAAATATAATGGGTGGAATATTTTAGAGCTGCAATGCAATCACGTTGACTAGTCACAACTAAAGCTGGTCTAAATTTTGTGCAAACATCACTCGTCATTATAATGTTTATGGTTGTAGTTCTCAAAAATTCGTGGCAAGTTTGTGTCGTTTAGTAAACTTTCCTTTTCTTCAACTAACCTTATTTACTTCAGAAAGATGTTTCTGTTTGAATAAACTAGTTTTGTATTGAACCAGACAGATTTCAGTTGTATCGCCTTATTTCAGAAATTATTTTAAAATTTAATATACTAGTAAAATACGACATAAAAAAATGATCCATGTTGACGATATAGCTTGGGTTCTTTGAATTAGTGCAAATGATCAAAATAGTGCAAAAACTATCAACCGACCTAAATGCGCATGGATCTCCCGGCCAAGTATGTTTCAGGGCATGTTTTTATCCATTTATTCCCAAGCATCCTAGGTCTACCGGATGATATAGTTTCATTTAACAGGGGCCATACAACCATATTTCTACGTGCTGATTCTACAAAAAGATTTATGAAGTCACTAATATGAGTTTTTGTCCATATTGCTGCGAAAACCACCTGCATCATGTAACATGCGACTGATGATAATAATCCTAATCTGCTGTTGACGGACAACAGATCCACATGTGAATGACGCAATGACCGAAACATTCACTCATGGTGCAATACGCAAAACAGTCATACTGAGTGGAATACGGCTACGAGAACTAACCCGCAATCTGTTCCAATACCAACGGTGGGTACAAACACGAGCTTTCCCAGTACGGAACCTTCATTGGAACAACACACAAAACAGAATGTCGTGTTATTGCTATGTACAGTCAACGGCTATTCAGCAGGGTGCAAAACAGAAACTGGGTTATACCGGAATCGGAATCGGAACAGCAAACTTATACAGGAATCGGAACTACAAATTTTGTGACTATACGAATAATTCAAATAAACAAGTTAATATTGATTTAGGTGTCTGTTGGCTGGCAACAATTATTCTCAACACCGTCGCATGAACAAATTGGCAACCATTATTTATTCTGTAAAACTAAACTACAACCAATGACTGATCAGTTAAATCATCGAGAACAATTTAATAGATAAGTGATGCAGAATTTTTAAACAACATATCACAACAAATAGGCCTAGAATTAAAATGTAGGAAATCCCGATTCCGATTGATTGAGCAATCGGAATCGGAATCGGAACTCGTTTTGAACAGGAATTCTAATCGGAATCGGAATTCCGATCGCATCCTGCTATTCAGTAACATCGGACACCGATTTTCATGAACGACCAACAAGTATGCGTGGAAACCACCAGTTTCAACAGCACAACTGTGTCGTCCAAAATGATTTTGATAGTGTCAAATGAAAGTCACCCAGATTACATCGATGAAGAACTTTGTAAAACCAGCATCTCAAATGCCAGATGATAAATGGTTCGACGACACTTTTTTCCATCGGTTCGCGTAATGGCCAGTAATGAAAATAGCACCAATATGCGGTAAAACAATGATTTAGGTGAAACTTCCACGACAGACAGCGCAGCAAGCCCAAGCGAAAACGTAATTATTGGTTCGTAAACGCCAAAAAGGTACTAGAATTCCAGCATCACAAAAACTGTGCAATTCGGGAAAAGCCTATACTGGAAGAATCAACAAACCTGTGTCCGTGAAACATTTGGAGTTAATTATATGCAGGTGCCAAAACAACTACAAGGATGTAATTGATGACAAAACGCAAAGCAATATTTCATGCTTTGTGGGTGCTAGGTGATTATTACTTGCAGCAACATTTTATTGTTAAAGGAAATACAAAAAGCCAGGCGATCGTATTACCGCTAAACTGGTACAAAACGGCGTTTCCTGCACCCTTGTTTAAATGCTAAAATTCTGCACGACTACGTCACAAATACCGAAGAGTTGGTAAAATATGAAACATTTTATCAAATTTGGCAAACCATGTTTAACTATTCTCTTTGAGCAGCCTCGAAATAATCTTAGCAACGATTGCAATAAATTTGAAGTTTTAACACCTGTGCTTATGTTAACAAAGTCTGCTGAGCATGCTGCATACCTGAAAGAATGAACCATGCGTTCGACGCAAAACTGATTGACAGACAAATGAGCATTGCGGACAACAATATTTGCGCGATACTTTCAACATTAAAACGGTGTAGATTACGCCCTGAACACCAGTATCTGTTCTAACTATAAAAGGAAACTCTCCGCCTAAAACTGTACAATAAAAGAGAAAGCCTTCATGCTTGTACGTGTATTGCATGAGACGAAACTCGCGGTCGAAAGGGCTAGGCAGAGAAAGCAACTGGCTTACAGTGGTACGTGTTTCGGACAGAACAAAAACGGAATTGTTTCGTGCACGTTTCTTAATTTCTTGGCAACGGCTGGTCCTAATCGAAAAAATGAGCTGATCAAACGAACACAAAGTTAGGTATGTTTCTAGAGAATAATTAACTGTTTAACTACTAAAGTATTAACATCACTTATGCCTATAATACAAGAAGAAGAAGAAGCATAATATAAATTAACATACAAAGACAGCCGGGAACGCACTGTTATCATTCAGTCATGAATTGCTTTTAACCATATCAAATATTATATTGCATATCACTATATGTCGTAAATCACATGCAACTGTGTGGTTTTTTATAACTTATTAATTAGAAATTTTGGTTCTATTATTTCCTGTACATGGAGCCTGACTATACGCCGTGGGCCGGGCCAAAAGGCGTACATAATTTTTCAAAATTTCGAGAAAACCGAAATAGAACATTTCGAAATTTTTTGACTTCTCGGGTGACCCACTGCCAATGATTCCCACTGTGATTTCGTGTTTTACACATCCACACGTTTTAAAAATTAGTTTTATATACCAAAATTAATAGTATTGTGAACTAGTCAATGGGTTATGGCTCTCGAACAATACAACCCTCACGTACGGCCCTTGTCACGGACCAATAAAATTTTGCATTTGGCACAATGAAGAATGGAACTAGGCACACATGTACGCCCATTGGCTTACTACAAAAATGCATACCAGACCTCGTCTATCTTAGTCATAAGTCTCTTGAGCATCTCGGTTGCTCCATGTGCTCAGATAATGTAATATGTTCTTCGTCATTATCGCTACCACCTGCCACCGGGATCACTAAGTTCATAATCATCATCACTTTCTCGTTCCTCGATACAGTCTTCAATAACCTGTATTCGTTCATCATCGCGCACTGGAAGATCCGTGTGATACATCCAGCACTCTTCAGGTATCGTGTATTCGCTGCAAAGCTTAAACAGGTTGGCTTTTTTCTCTTTTGCGATCGGTAATCGGCCATCATAGGCTATGACCGGCAAAAAGTACTCCGTCATTTCGGTGTCAAGTGCAAGGTTGCCGCGATGCTGGACGACGCGTAGCTGTTGGTTATCGTAGTTTAGGTCCTTTGTCGAAAGCCACTGAATATTGGGTCGAGTGCGGTTAAATATAGTTTTAGCAAGCTTTTTATAGTCGATAAAGTCTTTGTGAGTCAACATAGTGACGACGAATTTGTTTGACGTGCGCGAACACTACAACATTACACATTTAGGAGGGTTCCAATAGAAACTAGGTTTTGCCGGTCCAACAATAGAATTTTTCCGGAACAGGAAAAGGAAGGTAATAACGTTTTCATCACCGAATTACTGTTGTACACGTCCGAAATACCATACATAGCTTTACTATTTGGTGGTTGAGCTACGCCGATAGGACAAGCAATAATCGCAGGCCATAACGTTGTTTTCCGTTTCGTTCGATATCGAACCCACACGAAATCACACGGTTCATTACTCATATTATATTTATACTTATATTACTTAGCTTTCTAAAATTCTACATATGTTAATGAAGAAGTGAATTTTGAATTTTTGCATTACGTACGCGCCTTGGCCCGGCCCACAACGCATGGCCACATGGGAATTGATAACGTTTATTTCCAATTCGAAAGGCAGGCAAAGCACCAGAAGATTTACACAACTGCTGTCTGCGTGAAAATTATGATAAGAAAGAACTATACCGTTATTGAGTTAGCATTCAGAGACTGGCTTAGTTTTCCAGTGATCCCAGAAAATATGCAAATACAACAGCGATACCGTTATAACAATGCCGAAAACCTGTCATTGTTCCAGATGAAAGCCATGAAGTATTGCAGAACAGATTTCGACGCGTTTTTTAAAGTACGAAATCGTTAACAGCCCGTTGGCGAAAAATTTAGCAGCAACATACAAGCAATGGATCCTCATGCATAACTTCCCACAACAAAATACACGATGAAGGATATAAAGACTATGCCGAAAGATATTCATATGGATAATCGACCTTTTTTGTAAAACTAACTGTTGATGAACCTTTGTGTGGATCAAGTAGTGACGACGAGGCTATATTATGAAGATTACTAGTGTCACTATGTCATTTAACAACAATTATTATGTACACGCCATGTAATAAACTGCTTTGTTTTATAACAAGGGACCGTATTCTCAAATGTGCGCAGCATCTATCGCCTGTTTTTGATAGGTTTTCAAACTCACCAACTGTTACGGCTGCAAATCTCAAATTTTGCACAAAAATAGATTCAATCAAATCAAAAAATTGTGATGAATTCCGAAGCTTTTTGTTCAGTGATTTGGAAGTTCCAAGCTATCAATATTCAGTCTGGCGGTTACGACCTTATTAGCTTTTTCTTGGGTCTCGGTTTAAAACCTTGTGAAACTCAGAAAAAGGAGACCAGACCAGCCAAATATAAACACTTATCGACACCGAAACCGCACATCCCTGAAATTTGAAATTAGCCGTATGTTTACGCTTTACACTTACGCTTAGTGGGTAGAACCTAATTAAGATGGGCCATTAAAAATATAGCGCAATTGTGCCTGGTCGCAGGTCCTACACAATGTTTAGATGTCACGTTTTTATTAAAGACAAAATCAAATTGGTTCAAGAGTCACTTTCGCCTATCATTTTTGGCCAAGTTTCTGAAATCATAACTACGGCGCCGATGATGTTAACAATAATTAACAGTAATCCATAATCCTTTCAAATCGATACAATTTAATTTTCAAACATCCCTAACCTTGTAAATATTTCGCCACATCTTCGCTTATTACAATTCCGTCACTGGAAAAATCTGATTCTACTTGCTCGCCAGAATCTAATCCCTTTAGCTTGACGTGTCCATCCGCTAACATTGTCATTAATCCATGAAATGCAGCATAATCACAAACGCTATTGTCATCGCTAACTACACTGAGTGCACACTGTTTGAGCAACTGAAAAATATATTAAAACACAGTTAAAGTAAGTCATACCAAACGCTATTTAGCAGCAACATTCTTACATCAAACAACACTAATT
Source organism: Enoplolaimus lenunculus (assembly GCA_030248215.1). Taxonomy (NCBI): domain Eukaryota; kingdom Metazoa; phylum Nematoda; class Enoplea; order Enoplida; family Thoracostomopsidae; genus Enoplolaimus; species Enoplolaimus lenunculus. The sequence goes on from JASANG010001671.1 coordinate 6,259, forward strand.
TTAAGGCGGTCCAGGATACATATCAAATCCACAAGCGTCACCGTATTGCTACTCAAGTTGTTGCGGCTTCAGCACCGTTCGTTCATCATGAGGTAAACGTTTTAAGGTGGGTAAGGCTACTGAAACTTGTTGGCTGCAACAAGATAGACACTGATACTAATAAGCTTTATAGCACATTAAACGAAAGCTCGAAAAGCTACCTAGTGCACACCTTGTTGTTGTTGTTGTTGTTGTTTTTGTTGTTGTGATTTATTTTATACTGCATACTTATAACTTACGTCCCTGCTTTGTTGGGCTTGTTCCAAGTAATCAAACACACCGCGATCATAATCGATATGTGCACAAACATTTACCACTGGTTCGACACATCTGAAAGCAACAAAGTTAACCGTAAACAACAAAAAATTTAAATAGACTAAGAGTGACGCTATACTTTCTGGCAATTTGAATGCCGGCCAGCACCGTTACGACAACGCAGTTCGCAGCGCAGCCCGGCGACGTTTCTCAAGTATAGCGCCAACCTTATTTAACAGGTGCATCTTTTGCATTTAGACCACTTTACCGCATCTGGTTCCAACCGGCAGCATTGTCCAAGTTCAGATAGCCGTATATTACTCGTATTAATGAAACCACTCGGATAACAAGTAATTACTAACTAAAAAGCACGCAACATAGTAGCGTAGCGAAAAATTATCACCAACAGTGTATTCTCGATATACTCTAATACGAAAGTTACAAAAATTAATCAATAGCCAACTAGTAACAAATGACAAAACTGACAATCAGTCTACTTGAAAGCATTATTTACCGATCATTAGCATTATTACTATACGCCTTCAGTACTGTTTGACAAAAACTTACGTACCTAAAAATCAAACTAAGTATAAGCGATCGTATATTTTGGACAGACGTCGAAATATGTGCAGTTGATGCAGCGAGAGGTGTCAATATTTCACTATCAACGCTTTCAATAAATCCAAGAAACTGTAACGTTTGTAATGCACTGTTCACTACAACAAAATAGCAAAACAAAAATACAATTATATTCCACATCAACTTGTGTATACCAGATAACTTTTTCGCAATACCAATTTATTTGAAGCTGATCTAATATTTGCTGTTATTTAGTTCCCAAACGCGATGATTAAATGAATGTCACAATGCACAATTTCCACGGTGCAACCGCAATTCCGATTCCGATTAGAATTCCGATTCAAAACGAGTTCCGATTCCGATTACACAATCAATCGGTATCGGAATTTTGAAATCTTAATTTTAATCCTACTTGCTGTGATACGTTACATAAAAATTCTGTATCATTTTATCTATTAAATTACTTTTGATGAGTTAACTTATCAATAGTTGATTGTTGTTTAGTTTTACAGAACCAGAAATCATCGCCAATTTGTTCATGCAATGTGATTGAAAATTGTTGCCAGCCAACAGACCTAAACCAATATTCAATACAAAATTATCCGTACAGTCACAAAATTTCTAATTCCAATTATGATTCCGGTTTCGGTATAATCAAGTTCCACTTTGGACACTGACAATTTCTATACTTGTCTAGCGAACGCCTATTTGGGGGCACTATTCATAATCCCACTTGTCCATCTATCTATTTATTTATTTATTTATCTATCCATCTATCAATCAATCTAATTAACGTCAGTAATTAACATAGTAGCCTTCTAGTTATCGTAAACAAAATAGTATAGATCTAAAGCTGCACAACAATCATGGACCTGAATCTAAGGTTGACCTAATGCCTAAAACTGACCTAAGACGAATCGAAAAACCAAACTAGGCCATCAAAGATAGGCCAGTATCATAATATATGAAAAAATCCACTTAATTACCATTTTCCGGTACCGGTGGATCTATCAACTTTTGTAAACATTCGACTGCTTTGACATCAGGATCAATATTCTAAACACAATATCACAAATATTCAGCTCTTGAGCACTTTCCTTTCCCACGCCTAAGCTGAGCGTAAACTTACGTTTGTATTTCGAAAAATACTTACCTATATCTAAGGCTATACTTATTACTCAGCGTAAGCTTATGCTTAAGTCTTTGTCTAACCAACACCTAACGATTATGTCTAAGTCTAAACCTTAACCTCAAATGTAAGCGGAGTGTGTATACAAGAGATAAGCATTTCACATTCCCCGATAAATACCGCTAAACAACACAATCGCTGGGCATACGCTGGGTCCCGATGCCGTGGGTGAGAGAGAAACTCTTCAGTGGGCGGAGGGCTCGAAGCAGAGCACAAATCAAGTTTGAATCAGTTCATAGCCAGAGGATGGTCCCCACTTCAAATAGCAAACCGCCGGCGTATGCCAGCCTCAGCGTTACCTTCATTGTAAGCACAGCAGTTTCAAGAGGCATCACTTGAATTTCAGGCCGATCAAACGGTTCCATGTTTTTGTGATAAACATCAGAATCAAACAAATGATAACATTCGCCGTCTTTCACACGTCCAGCCCGTCCCTCACGTTGCCGCTGGGATGCTTGACTTGCCCATCGAATATGATCGTTGAGCACCTGTCAAAAACAACAATTTATGAATACGCCGCACCCTCGATTCACACGTCCGAAATTTTGCAATGAGAACTACCAGCTTCAATTTAGACGGGTAGATTTTTTTCCGGAAAACATCGCCGCTGCAACTTGCATCTATTAGTTCTCGCTGCAAAAACATGCAGTTGCGCATGTGGTTTTAAGATTCACAACTATCTGTAGCATCTATAGACTAAACTAGTAACCACAAAGGTGGAAACATACAAAATATTGGTGCTCGAAGCATTGGCAAGTATTTTCATAAACAATGGCAAATATGTACAAATATGAGGTATGCGGTAGCGCAATGTTTACCAAACTTTATTTGCACTAATAAACACAATATTAACAGACTTCTTAAGCATTCATCGATTAAAACTGAAAATGCCCCTTCGACAGTGTGTTCTATCATTGAAAAAGCAGTCATTTAAATTATAGAGGCCTGTGCTATTGGAAACAAAGAGATTGCGGGGCTTAGAGACTGGTAGCGTTAGACATAGGCTTGTGCTTAAGGTTAAAGTGAGCTTAAGCATAGGCTTATGCTTACGGTTACAGTGAGCTTACGATTATTAAGTTTATAGTTAGGCTTAGACTTAATAAGCATGCATTTCTAGTTAAGATTAACTCCAAATCAGCTACTATTTTGCCATAGTCTTAGCCTCATATTTATGCTTTTTCCAATTCCACTATCAGGCAGTCCATAAAACTGTCAGAAACACAAACATCCGATAGAGAACAACCTGTTTCTTTGACGAATACCAACGCGTCTTTCGAGTCCCATGATTCACTACGTAAAGGACGTCGCTGATTGTAATCGAAGTTTCGGCAATATTTGTAGCCAAAACAACTTTTCTGAATCCTGCAGGAGGCCTACAAATCACCGAAAGCGTACACAGACAGAATGAACGGCCAGAAAAAAGTTATTAAACCAGATAAAAGATTTATAATTTTTCACCAATCGCAGATACATGCGACAGCTATAAAATTCCTCTAAACGTAAATAAGCCGCGAGCATCAGAAATTCAAACGTAATTGTACAATCGTGAAGGCAAACGCAGTAAACACCATCGCAATTACTGAACACTTATTTCTCACTTGACTGTTTGTTGCATTACAACATCGTAACTGCGCTAAAATATACTGAATTTCCCCCGGTAACTTGCAAACCTCATCCATAATAATTACAGTCACAGAAAGAATTAAGTGCGCAGTAATCACGATTGCGTCTGCGGACCCGATTTTCCAAACTCGTCTGATTTTAGTTGCTCGCGAACAGTCGCGTCTGCAGCCGCAGTTGTAATCGCGTTTACAAAATGACTGAAAATATAATATTCAACAATCGCGGTTACCGTCGCTTATATGGTCGCAGTATCCACAATAAACTCTGTGTACACCATTCACAAGAATTACTTGGCATAGTTGCGTTGTACTACGCTCAAAAAATATTTCTGACATACAATAAACGCTCACTTTTGAAATATTAGCGCTTGTTCGCGACTCGACAATTTCGAATGAGCGATTACAATCCACAAATTTTCACCGCCAGCGATCAATTTTTCACGCAAACTTTTAATTTCACTCCACGTTGCCAAGAAACACAGTATTGCGCCAGGCTAAAAATAGATAAATAATTAGTTATAATTATTGATATTCAAACGAAGCAACAATTATACACCAAAATGGCATCCAAACTAAAATATTATGGCTAAGTCAAGACTGTTCAATTCATACCGGTTAAACATTACATACACGAAAATTATCAAACAAAGCATCCCTAAAATAAGTACACTGTATATTGCAATATTATCGTATTGTAAAGGTTGTAGGCTATTCTTACTTTTTCTATTTTCAAACAATAATATGAAAACTATTAACTAAATGTCGCTGACATAACACTGACCGGTTTTGTATTATGGATGTAAACGATCAAATCATTAACACAGCTCAAAGATATCGTTTCCGATTGACGTTTTGACGCATCGATATTTAAAATTGCATTCACATCCGGTCGATAGAACGTCTCAACATGATAATTGCGTCCAGGAACGTCAATTGTTTGGCATCTGTAAATATCAACGCTTAACAAAATCATTCTCTTAATCATAATACCAAAGTCACACGTGCAAATTTTTGCAGCGAAAACTTGCAGCTGCAAGCTTTATTAACAAATTTTCGTACAAGACTCGCAGCCGCAAGTTATAGAATCCTGTTCGCGCTGCAAAAATTTGCACATGTGAACGGGGAGCTTTAGAGTTAACATGTAATCAATTTCGCTTAACCAAATAACAGTAACAAGCTATATAATTTGTATACTATTGCATAAGATATAAAAAGCATATTACCATCTTCAAACACCCCCATCAGTGGTATTCCAAACCTGTCGTAAAGCCAAAAGTATACGCCACCCTTACCCATCGAAATATTTTTCCAATTTCCCAACATCGATACTTGCGCTCATCAATATGATTTTTAAATCCGGCCGCGTTTGTTGAATTTGCTTCAATTGTAGCAAAATAATATCAGTCCAAAAATCTCGATTATGAACCTCGTCAACAATGACATGTGATACACCTGAAACATCAACATCATCATCATCATCATCAGTTATCGTCCGTTTTCCAGGCTATGCTGGGTTGGACGTTTGTTCCCATTTATGATCGATCTCCACGCTGCACGGTCGGTAGCTTTTCTCTGACCGATGTTAAGTTGGTTGCAATCGCTGTTCACTGTGTCCATCCATGATTTTTTTGGTCTTCCTGGGGGCTTCTGGCCACCAACTGTGATTTTTGTTGACCTTTTTACCCAGTTGGAGTCTTGCATGCGTTCTCAAAAACAAACTTACTTCTCTCAGTAAATAATATCCGGCCACATATTATATAATTAAGCATTTACAAAGACTTGCCAAAATGTAATAATTCCGGCCGCTGCAAATAATCACCGTGTCGAAATGGGCAATAAAGGCCATACGTACAACATACGTACCTTTCAAAGTTCTATTCAATTGAATCAAGTGATACAATGTTCCTGGTGTTTTGAAGACGATCCTTCCACCAAAACTTCGCTGTCCTGCACTTCCTGGAAGAATCTGGTCAAGTCTGATCCGATACCCAACACGTTCCCCGATGCGCTCATTACGTTCTTGTGCAATTCGTTCAGCGATACTGATAACACTAAGACGTCGAGGCTGGAAAATAAAAACATTCATTGATCGAGGGCCCATATTCTCAAATGCGTATTGTACCTATCATCAGTTGACGATAGGTTTTCAAACTGACCGCCTCGTGCAGTTGCAGATCTCGTAATTCGCAGAGGTAGCATAAATCCAATGCAAAAATGTGCTAAATTTCTAAGCTCATCATTCATGGCTTAAAAAATTACAAGAACTATCACCAACTGGATACAGATGCAGCACATACGTCTGAGAATATGGGTTATACATTCGCAAGTTTCAAATTCAAATGGTCGATTAATCTGATCAAATTCTAATTTGTTTCATAAAATTGTAATCGTTAATCTACTTAATTTATTTGAAAACAATATTTCTTCCTACATCATACAGAACGATTAATTTCCAATTTCTTGACAGTACATATTATATTAAATCTGCGCTATAACCAACCTGCGTAACGACAATATTGCATTCCGCTCCACGAAGTTGAGCAATGGCCTCTTCCAAAATATACTGCGGTATTTGAGTCGATTTGCCACAACCGGTTGCACCATGTACAATTACAACAGAATTATTTTCAATCGCTTCTAGTATTTCGTTTCTGAAAAAGTCAACAAACTATTTATTCAATATAGTCACGGTCAGAATTAACTGCAATCACAGACTTGAATAAGAGTTATGCTAAGGGTCAACTCAGTGCGGCGATTTAGCGTTAAAAAAGCTGTAAATTTAAATTTTTATCACGTGTTAACTCTACATACCGTATGACGCTTAATAGCCGGATGGATGAAAGCTTTCATTGTGCACGCCGTATTAATTTTCAAACCCGATACTAATCACAATCGCTACGTGAATACAATTTTTTGCTAGCGATCCGAATTTGAGAACAAAATGCTAAATATTGACGTTTGTAACCGCGTGTAAACCGGACTGGACAAGTCGTACTTTGAATTGCGACTGCGTAACTCAAACGCAACCGCAATTATATTGCGCACTCATATCTGACCGCGACTGTACTTTGAACAAAATATGCACAGTTGCCACAAATGTCATACTGATTCCTAGTTATAACATAACCGAGCCTATTACATGAATGGCAGCTGCAAGTACACCATAGCAAAAATTATATTTCCTGTATGCAGTCAAAGTGTTACACGAGTGACACCCAGAAATATTACAACCCATCCAAGGGCGGGGCAGACAGAGGGGGGAGGGTGGGGGTGGTTCACGGTTTAACCCACCACTCTTTGAGATCTTTGTCCACTGATTTTTAAACCCACTCCCAAATTTTTCAAGATGTGACATCCCTTTTACAAAATACTGCATACACCAGCAAACCGCAAACAAGTAAAGAAACACCAAAAACACGCTTACTTATATGCCAGAATAGCCAGGTCATCGGTCTGCTTTGCTGATTTAGATTTCAGCAACTTTTCATTTCTTGATTTTTGAAGATTAACAAATAATTGATGTGAACTACGCAGTACAGCATCCCGAGATGGCATTGTAGTTATTGCACCAGTGAACACGTCAAAATATTGTTCATCAGCGTTCAATTGTCGTCGCTAAAAATCGAAAATATTGTGCGCTCGTATCCTTAAATGTGTGTAGCACTTATTATGCAAACGAACGGTGAGATTAAAAAACAAGCACAGTTTTCGTAATAAAATTGACCAAATTCAAAGCAAATTTTAAGATCTATAGCTCCCGCATGTCAGCTTTAGGAAACCTATCACCCCTCTATTAATAGACCAGGAGAATTATAGGCGACCTCGGTTTCTTTGAACCGTCACCCAAAGCTATTTTTTAAGTTTACCAAATGCAAAATGAAATTAACTTTTTGACAATATATTGTAGTAATTTTATCACTGTGTGTGTAACACGATTTTTTTTGCATTATTCTAAGAAACTTTTCTAACTAAATTCAAATCGCTGTCAGCCCAAACACTAATTTACCTCCAATTTTAAGCCGAAAAAAATTTCTTTGCAAACGAAAACCATACTTAGAATATTTTCGTTGGTCATTAGATTTTAGTATTGAACTCGGTTGCAAACCCTACCGCTACTCAAAAAGTAAATGCATTTCACCGCAAAATAATCAGGTGTACCGCAATAAAAACATAACGATTTGGAAACACAGTATTCGTATCAACTAACTTTATTTAGCAATTGAGTCACAAATGCAACAATACTGCGTTCATCATTGCCAGATTGTGCAGAATTCGCCAAATTCGTTTCGCCAGAACCATTAAAATGTCGTTCTAAAGCCTATAAAATCAAAAGCAACCGTCACAGCCAACGTCGTCATCGGGCGGTAATTTAAGAGGACAACTTTCCGTTGCGAGTTGTGTAAAGAGTTTTTTTGACACATTTCTTCGAAATTTTGATAGAAGTAAAAATAATTGAAAACCAAATTCTGAAGCTACAAATTTCTAAAAAGTGAATAAAGTTACAGTAACAGACAGAATTAAGTACGCAGTAATCGCGGTTGCGTCTTCGGTCGCGTTTTCATAATCGAGTCAGAATTTTTTTGCCAACAACCAATCGCGGCCGGAAACGCAATTGTGGTCGCGTTAAATATCGCGGTTGTTACCGCGCTTACAAACGAATAAAACGTTTAAAACTACGCAATCCGGCCGCTGTTACAGTAACAGTAACGGCGACCAATTAAAATCGCGTTTGCGAGCGATTGCGTCTAAGAAAAGAGCACTCGCAACGCAACGAGACGCAGTTGAAAACACGACCGCTATTGAACTCAATTCTGTTCGTCAGTGTGTATGCTGAGAACAATTTTGAATTTCAAACATCTCAAAAACTATCGTCATAGTTCGAACTCACTTCAAATTTTTCATTCAACTCCACCAATTTTGTTTTCATTTCAGGTGATATTTCGATTCGTTCAGGTTTAAGCAAATGTTCTGTAAGTTTAGCGCGTTCTTGTTCAGTTGATAACACAGGATTTCTATGCTTGTCTAAGAAGCCAGCCTACAAAATACATCAAAAACATGACGTTTGTATACCAGAAAATAAATTTGATTTAGAAAGACTTTTCAAGCAGTTGCATGTCAACATATTTATTTCCTGAATTTGCAACTATGCGACCACCTTAGATCTGAAATAGAAACAAAATAGTGTTCATTTTACCATTAACATTAATTCGTTACACCAACAGTGAATGATCACACTTTTACCCAGAGTTTGCAACCGAGTACATTCCGTACGCAAAAGAATGCACCAGTAACGCGTTGCATTTCGGCCAACCAATGCCAGTCCAGAAGAGAACCCTTGAACCACTTTTCACCATTTATTTAGCATCTTACATAATACATTTTCAATGTTTGAAATAAGAGTTTTACAGATGAATATGTGTTATACTGTGCGCCCAAAACGTCATCTTTCACACGAAAACACAGTGGTGTACGCCGAAAACGCAACGCGTGCTGGTACATTTTGCCCCATGCAAATTTAGTCAAGTTGCATACTCTCATAATTGCGTCTTGATTGAACCAATGAAAATGCTCGAGCTCATGTTAAACCCTTTTCCAGCAGTCGCCATGTAGCATATTGTTGACAACGAGAAAACAATAACTACACGTAAGCACACACCATCCCCTAATTACGAATAGTTTTCATGCTTAAAATCAGAGGCATTCCCCCGCTGCTATGTGAAAAAAGAGAGAGAGAAAACAGCCGGGGGTGCAATACTTCCGAGCTAAAGAATGCGGACGTACGCGCCAGTCCTCCCGTACCAGGATAATCACCCCAGAAAACAATAATTCGCAAAAAAGTTTACACCACTCACTTGAGTCATTTGATTGACAGCTTCGCTATGCAAAATATGCAACGCGTCGTTTTTAGAACGGCATCGTGCTTGACCAGAAAACGCTATCGGTGAATTAAATTCAAGTTTGACATTCCATCCAAGCCTTTCTTTTGGATCTACAAATAACACAGCACTAACCTGATGCTGGAGTCGAAAAATTTCGGTTTTCAACAAGCTTCAAGCTCGTTAAACATTCATTTTAACCGAGACCGCTCATCTCTGCTGCTATCGTAGCGCTGGTGTTAAATTTTTGTTCGCTTTCAAAACTGACCATATTCATTTTGTGTGCGTCTCAAGACCGCGTTATTAGTTTACTATCATTTTTTACGTTACTTAAATCGAATCCCAGTCACACAGGGTGGCACAGAATCCACGATTTGACCGATTCCGAAACCAGCTGTGCGTAATACCTGTTACCAGTTAGCAACAGATCTTATAACTGGTGAGCCATTGAAACAAACTCTATTTCTACATGTTTTATGTACCGGATGCTTTCTACTGCAGTAACAAATTTCTGCATTGTAAATCCTATTGTTCGCGTATTTGAACACCTATGGCTAAGTTGTAATATGTACCGCATGTATAGCTATTTCACAGTACGGTCTCTAGAAGGGTTCCAACTCGATTCTGGCTCAGCTGCCATCGGGAAGGGCACCCGCTACGCCACCTACAGAACGACCCACCGTTCGCTGCATCAATAAGACGGTTCCCTGTTAGAAAAGACCTAAGAACCATTGCACATGAAGAAGTCAGCCGATTACTGGTGAATGGGGAAGTGAGCGAAGAAGGTTACAAGATGGGCCTCAGAAAACTTCACTCAGCGACAGTGGAAGATGCACGGTCAGCCGCACTCAATCCCGTAATCGGGGGAATGCCTCCTGAAATCTCACAGGAGGAAACAGATCTACCCCGTGAGACCAGATGCACACTCTCGCAACTGCGATCTGGATTCTCGAAGATGCTCAACTCGTATATGTGTCGAATATCCACAGAAACCTCGGCGGCATGCAACCTGTGTGGACGTGCATCTCATACGACACAACACCTGTTCCAATGTCCAGCGAATCCCACTGATCTGGAAGTGGAGGACCTCTGGCTGAACCCAAAGATGGTGGCTGTATTCCTGAACCTGGAAACCCAACAGCACTGACGACGATGATGGCTAATACAACAACAATAAAATTTAGCTAAAATCGGAGTTTTAATAAATTTAAGTGTGTTAAGATTTGTTATTGTAATGGTAAATTCAAGACGCTGTTATTACGACCACACAGTTTGTGCGTGCTGTATGTTTTTATCCTCAATGTACAGTGTTCTTCAAACAAGGCGGGTGATCAATTATTCTCCATTTTCCTTTCTATCTTTGCTTAAAATGAGGCGAGATATACAAAATTTAACCTTGAAATTAGAGATGTCCCGGGGGCCGGGTCCATACGATACCACGGAGGGAACCAGAAATACAACGTACTGTGGCACAATTTAGCCAGATTCCGAACGCAGCAAAGTAATTTTATCACATTACCATAGGCAAAATGTCGCTCGGCGCGATATGGCAAATAGCAAATGCATTAACACTGACTTCACAACACGGGAGTGTCAGCAAAATGTCGCGTGACGCGATATGATAAAAACGGTATCGTACTCCCAAGTACCATGCTTACGCAAAAAGTATATAAAATTTGAAGTTTAGTGTATTTTGCTGACCCCGGGACATCTCTGCTTGAAATAATGTTGACAGAAAACAGAAGCCAAACCAAAAATGCGGCATGCGGCACCGGAATCATACGCAGCCAGACCAAAATCGGAACATGAATTCTGCCGAAAATAGAAAGACAAAACAGTGGGTTAGCGCCATCTCTAGGCTTGAAAATAGGCCTCGTCAAACTTCAAACGTGACCCCACTAGAAACTATTTTAACGAAACGCCAGAACCATGGGCTCATATTCTCACTGCACCGATTACCAGTTGGTGATACGTTTTCAAACTAACAAACTCTTGCAATTTATTGCACATCTCAAAATTTGCGCACGAATAGCGCAAATCAAATGCGAAATATGTGCTGGGTTTGGAAGCTGAACTTCACGATTCAATGGTTGGAATGTTACAAGATTTATCACCCGCTGGTACTAGGAAGTACAAATATTTGAGAATACGGGACCTAATCTCCTGTATTCATTTTTTAACAGATTAAGTAGTATAATCAGCCGTGTACGCTCCCATTGAGCTCGAACAATCTCACTTACTGGTCTCACTATATATCGGACTCGCTTCGTGCTGTGGAATTTCCGCTCCAGCTTGAATGAAATATCTATGGAATGCATCACTAACTGGTTTGTCTTCCAACAGTGTAGAGCTGGGCACGTCAAATTTGACATCGTACGATGACGCGTTTAGATTGAGACCTAAACTTTAAAACTACAGAACCTGCACTTCAAAATGATTCAAAATACTAAACATCAACATTTACAAACAATAAGACTAAAGCCCCATTCATTGGTGCAAGTTTTTGCAGTAAAACTTGCGGATGCAAGTTCTCGCTGTAAAAACTTGACCATACGAATCGGGCTTTAGTTCGCATGTCATTTTTTACTTCGCAAGTTTCGGGAAAGTTCATGCGCAGAATCAATTTTTCAAACAATGCTTTTACTTTCTGCTTAAATTCTACAAAATAAAAAACACAGTCGAACAACAAACATAACGGACGAAATAATTTTGTAATTATGCAACTTTCACAATAGCATGCGTACACCAGGCAACTTTTGAAACGATAGTGCAATCGATACTGATGCCAAAACCTGCTTCACTGTCAAGCAATAGTTTTGCTAAACCGCCTAAATACTACGATCAATAATAAATTATAATTTACATATGTACTTTGCTCGTGCAACATTTTCTTGGCGTTGCGTTTCAGTTTTAAATTTTCACCCAAAATTCCAATATTCTGAAATCAAAACATAGATAAACGGTAAGTAAAATATCAAAACAGCAAATGGATTTCTGGGCCCATAATTTAAAATGCATGCGCCACCAGTCAGCGATAGCTTTCAAAATCACGAACTGCCGCAATAATTACAGATCTCAAAATTAGCACAGAATTAAGACAATGCAAATGCGAAAAAGGTGCTAAATTTAGAACATTCATTGATTCGAAAGCTACAAGACCTATCACCAACTGTGATTGGTTCTACTCACATTCGAGAATATAGGCCCTCCTTTAGTGTCTTAAAATATAAGTCGCAGAATATTATAATATTTGGTCTGGTGCCGACTAACCGTTCACGCATACTAATTTTAGTCACATCGCACTTACAGGTTCAACTCACGATCCTGGCACGAACCAAACGTATCTATAAGTTTTCAATTACGATACTGGCTCAAAATTGATATTTGTCTAAATTTTTAGTTGAACAGTTTCAAGAAGTCATTCGCTTAGTAATTACATAACCATACCATTTTCTCACATTCATTGAACCTACTTTGCAGTAATCACTGGTGTTCTGCCTCTGCCAGTACCACCTACTAGACATTTCTGTGTTTCTTCATATAATATGGCTCTTATACACTTCTCCCACAAGGCTTAGGCTTACACTAAAGTTTCGAAAATAGTTTACCTAATCCGTTGCCCAAACCTAAGACTAAGCCTTAACCCTAAATGTTGGGAGAACCGTACAAAAGCCTATAATCGTGTTTACTTGAAGATCACCAGCAAATTCTGCCATAACACGCGTTTCAGCGTCTTTTTTCGTACTGCCAGCAAAACTGTACTCTTTCGCAATTGGCCATTCTGTTTTGACGTAACAATTCCACCATACATTCGATACTCGGACGTTATCTAAAATCATTACTCAAAAAATTTATAGCTTTAAATTAAAAGATACTAACACAGCCAAAGTTCATTAGATTAAAAAATAGTCAATAAAGATTTAAATTTCATTAAAAAGATTGCTTTTTTGCCGGATAGGAAGGTTTCAGTTCAACAATCATTTTCACTCTAAACGGCAATTGCGAACTATATTGAACGAACGCATTTTTGGACAAAGGACAAAATATGAACATTAAATTGTATTATTAGCGTACGCAGAACGCATCTCAACAAAAATGAAATAATTAAAAAAGTTGCTAGAAGGGTACACTCGGATGTCCAATTCCGGCAACAAATCGGCATTCGGCTTTGGTACTCTACACAATTAATATTTCGTTGTGAATTTTGTTCGAACACACAACTACGGACTACTTCAAGCAGCCCAGTAATACTGACGCTCCTGTAAAAACAAAATTATAACGCCATGTTATAGCAAGTATGGCACATGTTACTTTAAGGGGCGTCCAGGTTTCTGGTTGGTCTATAAAAAGTAGGTTTAAATTCTAGATTACATTTTTTTGCTTAGGCTTACGCTTAAGAACACATTTTTTGCAACGCTCAGGCTTACGCTTTTACAAATACGCTTAATCTACTGTTACGCCCCTAAAAGTAACATTGGCCGCACGTAACATAATATACTAAATTAGTGTAAGTTTAACTGTTTGTTGAAATAAAATGCATTTAAATTTCCGGCTCCGGTATTTTTGATATCCGGTTGAACCTGGATCTCTAGATATTTATAATCGTGCTCAAATATGCAAACAACATACCTTTTGGTTGAACATGTTCAAACTTCAATAATGGCATTTTAACTCCGAAGTATTTGAATAAATTATTGATAGCATTCTTTGATAAACCTCGTGTTATACCTGAAACAAATATTGCAACGATGATATTAGTTCCACCCGACAACGTCACTAAAGCCCTATTCACGCGTGCACGTTACGTAAGTTTCAAATACAACCAAAAACTTCAAAATGTGAATGCGACTTAAAAACAATTTAAAAATTTCGCTGGCTATCAAATTAAACCAAACCTCAACCTCTGGTTCAGTTCAAAACTTTGTTTAAAATTCAAAAATTTCGAAAACCTGTCTAACAGTAATTTTTGCAATCAACTGTTTGCGTTGTTGTAATCTTGCATATCGGCATCAAATATATAACATTCTCAGTAATTATTGTTGCAATTTATCGAAACAAATTTTATAAGTTTGGCCAATGTAAAGAACAGGGTCGGAACAGTATTATAAGCATATTCCTAAGCCTACGCCTAAATTTAAGCGTAAGAATGAGTTTATTCCTTTGCCCTAAGCCAGGCAAAAAATTAGTCTAAAGCTTAAGCTTACTCTATTCTAGTCCCACAAAAAAACGTTCCACCCCTGATCTTTACATGGGCCATAATTTTTAAACAAACTTACCAGCAGCGGTGGGGTCGCTCGAACTTGCGGCAGCTGCACTACAATTGCGTTGCAAATAAGCACAAACAGCAACCCGTAAGCGAAGCGAATTAAGCACAACACGTCTATTATACATTATGGATGTTCCAGGTTGCAGATTCCAGTACGATTATTCTAAAAATCCTATGACATAAAAATCGTTCTGGTGCTGAAAACTCAATTCACTTAAAGTAATTTTTAGAAAACATGTACCTGGATTAAAATCTGCAAGCAAAAATGCACATAGAAAAACGCAACGCTAACATTAATACAATAAGTGAGTGTGCTTCATTTAGCACAGGTTATATTTTTGTTCTGATGTTTAACAGGGTACAACCAGAGGTCTGCCTCCGGCTCCGGCAGAAAATCGGCCGTCGCTTCCGGTAGAATTTTTGCCGGAGGTTCCGCAAATTTCGGTAGTAAATGTGTTCATAATTTTGCAAAATTTATCTGCTTAGCGCGTTTCGTTTTAAATTGGTCACAATTAACAGGAAAGAATTTCCTAAATTTGCCAGAAAATTAGCGTAAAACGAAACAACTTAACTGCATATTGCAGATATTGGCTAAAATTAACTAATTAACAGGGTTCCAACCGGAACTAGATTTTGTCGGATCGAATTTTTCTGTCGGAACCGGAATCAAATTTTAGTAATTCTATTAAAAATTAAGAGTGTATGACTTTTAACTTTTGTTGCAGTATGCTTATTTCCGTTACTGTTCACTGTTTCAGCAAAAATTGTTTATTTAGCTGACAGAATACACGTAACAACTCGGAATATTTACTAAGAAAAAACCAACAAATGAACGAAACGAAACAAGCAAAATCTAAGTTTAATCACCTTAAAAACTCAACCGAAAAATCAGAAGTCCGGCATCACAGCAGTCAGCCGGAATCGGAAGTCAAATTTTGCCAGAATGTTAGCCAGAATCGGAATTCCGATGGAACCCTTCTAATTAACCATCATTTTTACTACCTAATTTCGCCGCACATCCGGGTCCACCTTCGGCTCCGGCAAGTTTCGTTGACCTTCGGCTCCGGTATTTATCACCTCTGGTTGCACCCTGATGTTGAAGTAGTAACCGTTTTGACCATTCATATCGGAACGCATGTTTTAACTGAACTTCGGCCATTTTCGAAATGTATAACGCTTACACGTTTGTGAGTCCATGTTACTTTTAGAGGCGTCCAGGTTTAGATTCTAGATTACATTTCCTTGCTTAGGCTTACGAAACACACTTTCGCAACGCTTAGTTTTAAGCTCAGCAATACGCTTAATCTACTGCTACGCCGCTAAAATTAATTTTATCCGTTTTTGTACGGCATGCATGACTTTAGGCTGCAACAGTTGAAGAATCCGAAGGTCAACAATATCGAAAAAGTCGGAGCAAAATCAGGTACTAAATATTAATTATGCAAACTTCAAGCTTCAGGCTTTACGCATCTTTTTGAAATACATCTCAGCGGAACCGGAGGTCGAGTACCGACGCAATCGGAGGCAGATTTTCAGTTGTACTCTAATAAATATATATTTCATCGCCCGTACTTGAGTTCTTCATTTTTTACAATGATTTTTAAAACTAAAAACACTCCAGTTTATTGCCAATATTATATCAATCAAAGGTCCACGCAGACCAGGCCCGTAGCCAGTTCACCGTGCTACGGGTGGGGAGGGGTAAATACTTTTCAGGAGGGGCATTCAAGTGTTTTCAATGAGTTACAAGCAAAATTAACAAAAACGAACGGCGATCAAAATAGCGGAAACGAAAAACGGATATTGAAGTATAAATGTCAAATTTTTTAGATTTATGGATGAACATCGTAAATTTTTGTTTCAATTCGGACCAATTACAACACATCGGTATTGAAAAATTGCGAGAAATTAATTAAGTATGCAGACAAAATGTTACCCAATAATCTAATAGGGACACAACACGTCCCAGGCTGGACCGGTTATAACGTGAACCTCGCCGCATAACACTAGCGACAAAATCACTGTAACTTGAACTACCTGACACAAAAAATCACCATTTTAAATAAAAACAACGGAGATCAATCGAATACTGCTATACTACAAAAATGAACCACAATAATAAATCAAGTAAATTCTTCTGATTCCGGATCAATTGTGCTGTGCAACAAAAGACCGAGGACATTGCAACGACTTGTTTTCGCTTCGACAAGAATTTTTTCGTCTTCCCATAGATCGTCCAATTTCAAAAGCTTAAAAATAAAATGTAACCTCTTAGGATCACCTTTGCCAGATTTTAACAAAAAATTTGTGAATAATTTATTGCCGCTGACGGACGTACAACGCCGCGCATCATATGAACAACAAATTTTAATACAACACGCGACGGTAACACGCGGCCGCACGTACCATCTAAAATTTAATTTTATTTGCAATGCTTCGGGGCAAGGATAGCGACACAGTCACTAACACTGAAACCTAAACTATTTTTCAAGCAAATCGCTGGTCTTCTACAAAAGCCTTCAAATTCTCTTTCACACTGAAACTTACATACCAAAGACAACCGGTCCATATCAATCATAGCACGCAACGTTCGTTCCCACTTATAATGCCGTGTGCATCGTTTTTTCAATTCTCGACACAACAACGTCTGTCCTGTTGCAGTCGTTGTCGACTTTGTAGAAATAGAAAATTCATTGTGCCGTAAATCAATCGATAACGGATATCCACACATTTCATCATCGTTCACCTCAAACACAAACATTCACTACAAAACAAACTTGACGGAAAACTTTAATTTGACACGATTGTCATTTATGTAAAAATTGTACGTTAAATCATAGTTTTTAACTGAAATTAAAAAAATTCGTTAAAAAATCTTAAAAAATTAAATCAACCAAATGTAAATAAAAACTTGAACAGAAACTACACTCGTTGTAACCCAATTGCCAAAACTACACTCGTTGTAACCCAATTGCCAAAACTACCGTAAACGACGCGAAAGAAATTCTAAGTTAGTAATAGTCTGGAACAAGCGAGTTGGAGCAGTTGCGGATCTCAAACTCGATCCAATATAAAAATCATTGTTACGCAATAAGTTACCTTAGGATCTTTAGAATGTTCAGGACATATCACTCGCAAGCGTTTACAATACGTCATATTAGTACGATTGTATGCATCACAGAACAAATTATACGGATTGTTTGTTGTTTTAAACGATGAACCATACGAAGTTAAGCTTTCGTGCTGAAAATATTTACACATCTAATCTTCGAACTGTAAATATAACCAAGAATGCATGATTAAAACAACTCAAAATATGCATAGGTGCTATCCTTACACCACAGCCTAAAATGTGCATCAAAAAACACTACTTTATCCTAGATAACACCCTCTAAACATTGGATACAATTTGTAGCAGCCGCAACGCATAAAATTTCACGTCCCTGCCAATCTTTGCTCCGGGATGTAAAATATCAAATTTTACTCCAGGATTTAAACTACGTATAACATTGCGCGCCACCACTACCTCAAATTATGTTCCAATTACTTGACCAATAATCTTGATATACAAACACAAGCCTATTTTGTACTTTCATCGAGCTCACAAAACAGATTTTTGTTTCTATTCTATAAATCAGTCGGTCGCTAAACTCTAAAATTAAACTCTCACACCTAAAAATTTTCAGCATTTTCCATACTCCTCAACTCCAAGAATTACTTTGCTAAAACATTTCGCCATATGCCGCATTGCAGATTTTAAATTGACTTCATGACCACACGTAACACAACAAACATATTGGTCGGTCGCGTCACTACTTGCACTGGTCGGATTTAAACTTTCAGCGAGCGCCGACTTTTCGGCGTTCAAATCCAACCCTACTGCTTGATTTTCACCAGACGAGTCTTGACTGAGTTTGCACAATTCATTCAGTTCCTACAAGAAAACATAAATATTATGTACGCCTAAAATAATTGAGCAAACAACAAATGTTTTTTTCTAGTTTCACACAACTGAACAGAAAATCTGTGATTTAAACCATCTGTTATATAAATCTCACAACTTATTGTTATACTGACTGTTATACGCTCTAACAATCTCAGACACTAGATATTAAGACTTCTTTTTTAAAACTCGTTCGTAAAACATATACTACGCCATACAAACGACTTAGATTTGAATTTCCGCTTAACCTTTACCCAACTGAAAATTCAATTTTATGTAACATCTAAGTCTAAGCTTAAGCATTGTGATAGTAGTATGCGTAGTGAGAGTATACAGTTTGTACATAGTTGCTCACAGTACACTCATGTCAGGATTTTTGCTGTAACCAGACATATCCTCATAAACAGAGAGCCCCTACCTACCATTTCCCTCTGATTCAAATGTTCTAAACGCTCTTTCGCATCCTTCTGTGCTTCTCGAATCTTTTCCAGCTTCGCGTCGTCCAGCTTGTCTGCAATCGGTCCGTCACCCGCGCGATACCGTTCTAATTTTTCAGGCAATAAAGTCTTCAAACGCCTGAAACGCCAATAAACAATTCATGACCAAATTAAAACTACGGGTATTACAATATCTGATGGAATGAATTTCACCACAATTCCAGACAGGCCGCGATTACTAATTTAATAGTATATACCAGAATTTTAACATTGCAATTTGCTTCAAACGCCAATTAATCAAAAACAACTTTTCAAGGAAACGTTTTACTATAAACTACACCTTTCTACAAACCCTGCATCAGTCGCAGTTAAACAAATTGTTGAGAAGCAAAGCATGATCTATTTACAGTAGTGGGACACTTTTGTTGTTCGCGATACGAAAAAAACCAACAGTAAAAGATGTTTAAATGCTGCGTACTCTTGATTTAATAAGACACCGAGCCCAACTGAGTATATTGATTTACTTATTAGTAATTGGCTGTTTCGCTTCAGTCAACTAATGGTGTATTAATATTATATATAAGATCAATACAACTTCAAAAACAATAGTCAAAATTCACAATTAAAACTCTTACAAAGTCGCTAATTTCAATCCACACGCATCCGAGCAATATTTCGATCGCGGGCGTGTCGCGTTAATACAACCAGGGCCGAGACACTGAGTTAAACTGTACTCTTCACTGTCGAACGGAACATCTCCAGCAGTTGTGCTCAGATTTTGGCCAGGTTTAGAACATTCCTGAAGCAAAAAAAAACAAATAGAACACCGGTTGACCTTGAAATTTATGCTCCGAAAGCTGCATTACATAGCTTTAGCTTAAAACTGTGCCACTAAAACGAAACTTAAATTTTCAACGTTAAAGTTACCTTCAAACGTCTACACAGCACCGAGAGTGACGCTATACTTTTTTGTAATTCTAACGTCATCCGACGCCGTCATATATATTACAGTCCGGTGTTGTACGGTAATTCGTGTGCAATTGTGCGTGGTGCCGAACGCTAAGTATTGCAACTCTGGATTGAAAGGAAAGTGAAAGTTTCGCCTCCTTTTAGTTAAGGAAAGTGAAAGTTTCGCCTCCTTTTCCGGTTTAGTAGGTTTTGGTTCCGATTTAAAAATTACAAACCGGAACCGAAACTTTGCCGCTTTTTGGAGAGTTAAGTTCCAATCGAATTATGGCGCTACCCATACCCTATCATTCCACTTCGCACGTCTCATTGGCTTTTTCGCGCTGCTTCGTTGAACATGCTTTAGTTTCACTCCCTGTTCTGATTTTTCTTCAAGCTAAAACACAAGTCGTTATTTAGGATAAATATTTTGACGACTGTATTAACTGCATGTAGAACGAACATCATCTATGATTCTGATAAGGGCAGGGTCATGTTGTCAAATGCTTATACCATCTATCACCAATTAGCAATAGGTTTTCAGACTGACGAACTACTGCATTTGTGGATCAAAAAATTGTCGCAGAATTAGACGAAATCAAATGCAAATAATACAGATTTTACAACCTGGCCATGTCTTCGTTCGATTGTTACAAAAACTATCAGTAACTGTGATATATCCAATCAACATTTGAGAATACATGCCAAAGCCTTATGGTGGCGCTATACTTTATGATGACATCCAACGCCGTCCGTCACCCATCCGGTACCGCGTGGCGCCGTCCGTCACCGTGCGGTATCGTACCTGAATTACTCACGTGGGATACCGTACATAGGGTGACGGAAAGCGCCGCACAATTTATAGCGCCACCATTAGATGATACACGTTAAACTATATTGTAATGTAAGTTAATAGACTGTTCAAACTATAACGTTTAACAATAGGGCACTATCCGAACTTACCGGAAGGCTTAAGTCAGGCAACGAACTTTTTCCTTTGTTCACACACAATCGCAATTTGCATTTTTCTCTTGTACCCGAGCCGCCAAACTTCTTTTTATCCTAAAACAAAAAACAATATACATCATTCTCGAACAAAATAAATAATTTTCAAATACTTAAAATAAAGCAATTCAGACCAGCAACATGTCAGTATAAGCTTAATTTCCTCACACTAAACTTCCATCCTGCAACGCAAAAGTCCCATCGTTTTTATTCTACTAAATAAGTCAGACAACAATTTCAACAAATCCATAACTTTGTCGCCCGTGGCTAAAATTGTTATGCCGGTGTATATACCTGTATTGCTTTTATTCTCTGATTTCGAATTTAATCCACTAATTCCCGAGTAAATTTTTTTCGCACAGAAGTAAAATGTTTTAGCTATTTTTAATAAAAGGGTGTTTTCCATAACGTTTTACCGTTTTGAGTCGATTATTGCCCAAGTGGTATTACTGTGGTCTTAATAGATGGCACAGGATTTTTAGAATTACGAATTGTACATTAACAAAAATAACTACAAAAAACAAATTACGTTTTAAACTCTCTTCTAAAGTTATACATGTTCAGGTTGCATAAATTTATCATTATAATAAAGTTTACTCGCCTTGCAAGTTTCACACTTCCCACAGTCTTGATTTCGGAAGCAACCAATACATTTGCCGCAGCCGGGAATCGCCGTTGAAGTTAATGTGGAGCTTTTATCACAATCGGTCAAATTCGACAGTCGTCGCTTCTTCGCTCGATGATCGCTGCCGAAGTCCTATCAAAAACAAATTATAAGTTAAACAGTACCATATAGAGCCATTCACGAAAATTTTGCAGCGGATTGACTAAATGTATGTTGAAGACAAAATTACTTGCTGAGTTTTGCCTGAAGCGAACAAAATTTATTATCAATAAAACTATCGACTAACGTTTGACAAGAAACGTAACTAAATAACCTCATCAATAGAACGCCGATCAGAGTCCGAAGTATCTAAATGGCGTATCCGTTTTCGTCGCAAATGATCGTGAACTTTCGATGTCTTGTAAACGATTGCGAGGCTCGAATCTGCAGCTGCAATTTAAATAAAACACCCTTTCTTTGTGAAACTGTTCCACCAATAACTATACTGCTTTGGAGACAAATTACAACATGCTAAAGTATGCTAAACTTAGAGTAATCAATGTAGATCTTAACCTGAACCAATTGCTTCCGATGACGCTAGCTTAAATCAGGCATTTCGAAGCATATATGAAGTTTTCATTCCTTAAAAACACGGGCAACCAAGACTTGATTTGTTCTCTGACAACGATTGACATAACAACTCAAGAAACACACCTAGACACTTTTCACAATAAAACTTTTTGATATGCTTCGCATCTTTCGACGTAACGTTGATACAGCGACCATGATACCACTCATTGCAATTATCACAACCACTGAAAAGTAAAGCATGTATAGTAGAAGTGAATTCTTATCCTAAAATTAACATATAACATAACAGTAAATAATTTTTTGCAATAATTTGTTAAAAATAATTTAATACTAGAAACCTAAGAGCCGCCAATCGGGAAAAGTATGCAAAAGTCAACGTGTCAGCTTAAAACTACTCAAACAAGTTAAATAGTAGAGATGCACCGATTAGTCGGCATAGGTGTATGTAATAATCGCCACTTTTCGTGAGTATCGGCATCGGAACTGCAAAAAAATTGTTGATTCTTTGCTGATACTTTTTGCACATAACAGTCAGGTGGAATGCTATCAGTTTTACTTATTGCCGTATACGTCTTGTAAACAGGTGAGAAATGCCTGTCCAGGTGCATATGCAATATATCTGCAATGCACTTTGTGTAGTACGCTTGCCGGCCGCACACGGTCGACATATAGTCGACGAATGAAGCAATTAGACAAGCGAGCTGCGTGGCGCAGTGGTAACAGCGTCTGCCTGACACGCAGAAAGTCGCTAGTTCGGAACCACTTGTAACCCACTTTTCCAGCTGCATAGTTAAGAGGTCTGAATTCCCGGTTCCAACCTAGACCGACCTGTGGGCTACGCCGTGAGCGCAATCGTAAATTGACGCGCTACAAACACGGTATCTAGTCGACAATAAGGACGGTCAATGCACCAGCTTGTTGAAAATTTGGCAATGTAAACATGTAAGATATGCTTGTCCTGGGGCATATCCAATATATCTGCAATGCACATTCTGTACTATGCTTGTCGGCAGCATGCGGAAGACATAGTCGACGATAGAACCAGTTGGACAAGCGGGCTACGTGCCGCTGTGGTAACAGCATGTGTCTGACACGCACAAGGTCGCCAGTTCGAAACCACTTGTATCCCGCTTTTCCAGCTGCTTAGTTGAAAGGTCTGAAGACCCGGTTTCAACCTAGACTGACCAGTAAGCTCTGTTGCGTTTGTGTTTGAAAAAATTAATTGGATTGAACCGTTCTCATAAAATTATAATAAATTATGGTGGTTAGAGATTAAGTCTTCGCATAATGATAAAATGTAGTATCCTATCTGTTCTTTAAACATGGTGTACTACAAGTGGTGTGATAAGTTGGGTAGGCTCGGGTACGACGGTTTTTAGTTCTGAGTTTCAATTCTTGAGCTAGAAATGAGGGTGTTCGTACGAGATTTCGATCCCGCTGCTGGATTTTCACGTTTTGATGCCTTATTAGAATATCAAAATTTTACATTCACATGTATCTTGGTTCTTCTATGTTTTACTGCTGCTGCATATGAAAGCACTAATGCATCAGTGTTTTAACCAATGTCCGGCATCAGCATAAGGTTCTATTTTACCTCCAATGCATTCGCATGTCACAGTTAGAATTGGCATCGCATATTTCAAAATAAGAATTGGCATCGGTATCGGCATGGCACATCCCTATTAAATGGTTTCCACAAAGACTTACATCATAAATTTGCTAGTACTTCGTGATCTACAAATGCAGTACGAAACAATATCAGACATTGCGAAGAAGTGTACACACAAAGTTCACAAAGTAGTAGTCTAAAAATTTCACAAACATTTCTAGTTCGATCAAAAAGAACATTAGATTTCCTAGTGAAACAGCTGGAAAAGACACCCCGTTCCAAAAAATATTTTTTATCATGTCACATTATTATATCTGGTGAAATTAATACGCAGTCGACCCTTGATGAATATTTGAACAAACAAACGTCCCTAAATGTTTGAAATAACATAATGTAAAAATAATAATCACTAGCTAAGTATTAATCACAACTAACAATAAACCTTCAGTATTGTAGCAGAACTCAGGCAGAATTGTTGACGTTGCAAAGGTACGACTTAAGATTTGTTGATTAGGTAACAAACACTTGGTAAGTTAATCATGCATCAAAATGGTAAAAACAGGAGGTACCTGGCAACATAGATTAATTATATTATAGCATCCTGATTAAAACGCTTTGGCTGACTGGCAAATTGGCAAGAATTTACAAAAATCTACAATGGACAATTTTCGATTTTAAAATTACGTGGTGGCAGAGTGTACATCTACATACTGATGACGGTTTTGACAATGATTTGTGATCCATGCCTATTTGGCGCTGCCGTTTCCGTTTTTAATATTGGTATTAATTGAACAATCGTCCAAACTACAGTTGTCGTACATACTGGCAGGGTGCAACGGGGATTATAACATAGCGGAAACGGAATCGGAAAGTTTACAATACCGAAGCCGCAACCGGAACCGAAACCGGAAAACAAACTTTCTTGTAACCAAAAAATTCATTTTTATAACGCTATTTTTTCGCTTTTACTGGTGTAAACACACCATTTATAGGATGCCACAATCCTGAACCAAATGTAGCAGCTGGATAAGTGTGATCAATTATATAGTATGCCACAAGTTGAAAATTTTGGCAATATATTCTCAGACAATTTTAGAAAAATAAGTTGCAATAATATGTCAGTTTTTCTTATACTTTGGAATGAGAAAAAATTTTCATTACCAAAAATACCGTAAAATTCCCATGAAAAAATAGCGGATTTTTAGCGGAACCGGATAGTGAAAAATACCGGATTTCTCTCCTACAGGTAGGCGAAAGTTGTCGGATAGACGAGTGAGCGACCAATCGTTGTGTCTCATTTTGTGTCAATTTTTATTGTAAAATATGCTGCATCATAATGATGTCACAATTTTTTCCGGCCGGTTCCTGCCCGGTGAACAACCCAGCCTAAAACATTACCTTGTGCCAGATTAATAAGCGAAACGTATTTATTTTTCTTTCCTATCAACTCTTGAATATTTCAGCCTCATTGGTAAATAGTGCAAAGCTCGTGCGCTAAGCGAAGTTTTTATACGTACTACTGCAGAATTTTGATATTTTATAGCTCAAACTGTTTTTAAATACATTAAGCTTCCAAACTTCGCTTCAAAAACACGTTGTTTTGGTTATTTCTGTAGAAAATCATTAAGTTCACTACACGTACGCCTTGTGAATTTTTTGAAAATTGAAGTTTTTCCGTCCATGTTTATATAATCTTTGAGGGGCGGATCGAAACTTAGCATAAGGTTTAGACTAAATTGTTCGTTTATGTTTGGGCTCCGAAACTCAATAGTATGGTTTGTTTAGAAATATGTTTAAACTATTGATATGCGGGGCCGAAGCAGCCAACCTCATACCCCTATTTAGGAGCCCATCCAAACTGGTTAAAACGGAAACCGCCAAAGTTTTAAAATGCGTCTGGCGTCGCACTCACTTTGCTTGCTATTTTGACCTTCCCACCCTGGAGTTTCGGTGGAGCCCCACCCCTATCTGCTCCGGCAGCGCTGATATATCCCTCAAAGTAGTATTGGCAATCCAATTTTCTTTATAAGTAGCTGAAATTCAGATTTGCATTGAAATATTTATGCAAAATGAGTACCGCTAATAAGTTGTCAAAAGTTAAAGCATTGATTTTTGTTCCTGGTTCATAACCTCAGCGATTAGGTTTTCTGACAGACAAACAATGGCAGTATGTGGATCTTTAAATTGCGCGTGCGAAAATTGGGTTGAATTTCGAACCTCGTCATTTACTATAGTTTTGAAACCGACATGAACCATCACACTTTAAATTTCAGTAAGTTGATTTCAGCTCAGAAATGACATATATCACTCAGTCTAGTAAGGACTATCAGAACTCAGAATTTTGATTCAATTCAACTCAATCTAAATGAATTTATCAACCCGGAAATAAGCAACTTAACTCAGAGTGAGAATCAACTCAACTCAGATTGAGATAATGTTTACAGATATTCATTAAGAAATATAACTCGCTAGTTGAGTTGATTAGTTTGCTCACTGGAATTTACAGTGCACTAACTGACGATGAGTGCTGCGCAAATCTGAGAATATAGGCCCAGGACTCAAATTTTCTAAATTGAATTTTAGTAAAAGTTAGCGGTTCGTTAAAAGGCTTGGATCACGAAACATATATTTCACTGGGCTTCAGATTTGATATGCTGCGACCACTGTTCACAGGGTGCAAACAAACGAGAAAAATACCGGGGCACAAGCCGTGGTTCATCAAATTTTGACGGCCTCGAAACCGGAGTTAAGGGAAATTTATGGAACAGAAAATATGTTGAACTTCTTTAATTTTACCAACTCGTCGCTTGCCATTTTGTAGCCAGACCATGACCAAATCCTAAGCCTAAGCGTAAGTCTAATTGCTAACGACCAAATTGTCGTATCTATGAGATGTCGCGTTACGAAATGTCGGTCAACAAGTCATCCTAGAAATTTCAAACCATTCCGTTGATCACTTTGTCTGCCACGCTTGTTTGAACGTAAAATTCGCCTTTGGGTATGAAACCCTATCGAATATTCACAAGCTTGTAGTCAGCCCATCCTGCTAGGAATCCTAAGACTTTTTAAGAGGGACGTTCATTGCAGAAATGGTGAGTCAAATTGACTCTCTCCAAAATACGCTTTACGGAACTACACAAACTGAGTCTAAATTTGACACCGCCAGAGCCAAATTTGACTAACTGAGTCGCTCGATGTATCGAATTTCACTTTGGTTCAGCCGAATTTTGACTCAGTTTGCGTAGTCAAGAAAAACCTATTTTGGAGAGAGTCAATTTGACTCACCATTTTTTGCATTGTACAAGGAGTTGCGATGGATTACAACCAAGGTTGAAAATTGTCCTCAGGGGGTGCAAACTTTTTTCAGGGGGCTGACTCTTCTTGGCCCTACTCTGACTGTGGGCCTGATTATTTACCACAACTTTGTTTTATTTTCATTTTGAAATATTAAACTTTTTATATCAGTCAAATTGCTATTTGAAAATAAACTTAACTGTTTCAACGCAGGGCTGGTGTCATCTCTTGATTTGCTTAAAACATAAGTGACAAATCCTGACGCCTGTATCTGTAGCGTATTGGACTTAAAATTCAAAAGGGCAAGGGTCCATTGGAATTCCGAGTCCGTCTAAAATTCCGGCAAAATTTGACTTCCGATTCCGATACCGGCTGACAGCTGTTCCGATGCCGGAATTCTGATTTTTATGTTATGACTTTTTAAGATGATTGAACTTAGATTTTGTTTGTTTCGTTTTGTTTCGTTCATTTGCAATTATTCTGTTGGTTGCTTCTTCGAAATATTCCCACTTGTTACGTGTATTCCGTCAGCTATATAAACAATTTTTGCTGAAACAGTAAACAGTAACGGAAACAGGCATACTGCAACAAAAGTTAAAAATCATACACCTTTAACTTTTTAATAGAATTACTAAAACTTGATTCCGATTCCGATTCCGGTTCCGACAGAAAAATTGGATTCCGATTCCGCGTCAGACAAAATCTAGTTCCGGTTGGAACCTTGCAAAACGGTATGTCTTAGCAATTTTTGGCCCATATCACTTTTAGCACCGTTCCATTTTTTGACGGCCCTACAAAAGAGTATAGCATTTTAGCCCATGTTTTTTGCTTACGCTTTTTACGCTTAGGATTGCACTTTTTTCAACGATTATGCTTTGGTTTACGAATATGCTTAAAATCTGACGTTATGATCCTAAACGTATTTAACATTTTGCAATTGTTTCATGACCATCGCAGCAATTAATGAAATTTTGTACTAATTGCAAATGCAATATATTGAAAGAAATAGTACAAACTCCGCCCATTAAACTTCCGTTGAAACATTTTCAACTGAAACCTTTTTATTGATGATGGGTAGTGAAGTCGGCTGGTTAGATTTTAGCAATCGCAAGACCTACTGTAGATTGTTCAATTCCACAGTGATGCATCTGATCGTTTTTAACGTAAAATTTGCACTTCTGACGTTTAAAAACTTGCAATATTTGACATTTCAAAACTGCGCACTCGAATATAAATTTGTGTTCGCTTCGCTTTTAAATTAAAATATTTATTCTTTCGCTGTTGTATGTGAAATATTGTGAAAACTGGCAAATTTCGTTTTGTGAGTTTAAAAAGTTTGCAAAATCGTAAAAATATATTCTTCCGATGGTTCGAAATTATTGGGTTATTTCAAAATTTTGAACTAAATTTTTGGTTTCAACTGTTTTACATTTTCATTTGTTCAATTAAAGTTTTGGTCTGTAATTAAATAGTGGTTCATGTAAAGATCAGGTGCGGAACGTTTTTGTGTGGGACTAGAAAAGAGTAAGCTTAAGCTTAAGACTCATTTTTTTGCTTGCCGTAGGCTTAGGCTTAGAAATATGCTCATTCTTACGCTTAGGCTTAGTTTTAGGCTCAGGCTTAGGCTTAGGAATATGCTCATTCTTACGCTTAGACTCAGGCTTAGGCTTAGGAATATGCTTATAATACTGTTCCGCCCCTGTTCTTTACATAGGCTTAAATCGTTCAGAACGTCAGCTGTAAGTTTATTATCTTTAGCTGAATATAATGAACGGTTAATTGGTCTCAGCAACAGTTGGCTAAGGTTCGTTTAATTAAATAAGAGTGTGCAACTTGGCAAAATTTGCGTTACATAAAAATACCAGCACGCGATGCGTTTTTGTCCATTCCCCATCTTATTTCTGAGGGTTCGATATCACACGTCCAAATCGTTGATAAACATGTTGAAATTCCACTGTTTACTAATTCATACCCCTCCTGTAAGCAGGAGTAACCGAAAAACGTAACGTGTGCTGGATACATTCCTCTGCACATGGAATATGCCGAGTTGCATATACTTGTCAATAGAGCACGCATTATCCACTCCTAGTTCCAGGTAGAGTGTATGATGTGTTCTTTTTACAGGAGTGTGTAGCTACTTAGGTGCATTCTGTGTGCAAAAACATACATTTGTTTCGAAAGTACATTCCTAAGTATAACCTTGCATTATCGTTAAAGTTTTTTATATAAGACAAATAAACGTTTAATTCAACGGATAGTTACAATACCGGATATATCAGTAACGAAGGGCGCCGGAGGGCCGGTTAAAAATAAATAACAGTCCGTAACCGAATTAGAGGGGGTACCCCCTCGAGAGGCCAAAAAAATCAATTTCTCCTCTAATTTGGGTCATTAAAGTGCCCTCTAAACAGGAGAGGTGATCGGCCAAAAACGCAGCGCCCGGTGGTACATTTTGTCCAAAACAATTTTCACGAATAGTTTCTCACATTGTAAAGAGTGATTATCGACTCTTGCTTTCAGTACGTAACTTAAGTTTAGTGTCAAGTCCGAAGCATAAATGTTAGGTTTGGTTTAGGATTTAGTTGGAAGGGTACAAAGCACACCAAACTTGGGCCAATGCTTAAGAACAGTAACGGAACAGTATTATAAGCATATTCCTAACCCTAATCCTAAAGCCTGAGCCTAAGCGTAAGAATGAGTGTATTTCTAAGCCTAAGCCAAGCAAAAAGAGTAGTCTAAAGCTTAAGCTTACTCTATTGTAGTCCCATAGAAAAACGTTCCGCCCCTGATCCTTACATGGACCCAAACTTGTTATAGACGTTTAATTATCCGTGTGCCCCCTCATCACCTGCTTATGAATACGCATCCGAATTATTAGTTTTCTGGTGATGTGCGTAGTATTAAGAATCTATAATCTATTTGACAGCAGTACGTAAAAACAAAGTCAAATCGAAAATATTGCCAGCCGGGGGTATATTTTGGGCCATACCCCAGTACTTTTCTGTACCTTAAATTTAACTTAGAGGTATTTTACAATATAGAAGCTGCATTTATAATCTTAAAATATACACGGATATTCAGAATAGGGTAAGCTTTAGGCTTCAGATTTAGGCTTATGCTTGGACTAAGGTATAAGCTAATTCATACGCTCAGGCTTGGGTTTAGGCTTAGAAATATGCTTATACTACTGTCCGGCCCTTGTTCTACACATTGGCCGCTGAGACTAATGGACTTAAAAACAAAACCAAGCTATTCGGCTGGCCCCTCTAAAACAGGGGCCCATGTGTAGAACAGGGCCGGAACAGTAGTATAAGCATGTTCCTAAGCTTATGCCTAAGCAAAAGCTCAAGCGTATGGATGAGCCTAAGCCTAAACCAAAGCCTAAGAATAAGCGAAAAAAAATTAGTTTAAAGCTTAAACTGACTCTATTATAACCCCTCCGGATAACGATCCGGTCCTGTTCTATACATGGGCCGAAACCGGTATCATGGTTTCGCCCAAGACTTGTAAAATCATTTGCCGATATATACATCGTATAATATAAATTTATAAATATTTCAATAAATAAAATCAATTTAAATAATCATACGGGGGGTTGACCATTGAGAAAAACGACCGGTAGACAATTAGAGGTTTTATCCGGATCCACAAAGAAGCGTTGAATTCCTTCCTTATGATTCGTCTTCCAACTAAATCAAGTCGACCATTCGTCGCATTTTTATTTCTATGAAAATTAGAAATAGCAAAATTTGCGGCCGAGTGGAAATGTTGGACGGAGTCATAATGAAGTAATATCAATATTTGCTTCTGAACATCAACTGAACGACTGTTATTTGATTGGTCCAAAAATCGGCGGCGAAATTTCAAATGATTGGATCTTATTTGATTGGTCCAAAAATTCGACTATGAAACTTCAACTGATGGAGTCTTATTTGATTGGTTTAAAAATTCGACTGTGAAACTGCAACTGATAGCGTCTTATTTCATTGATTCAAATATTCGCAGGTGGTCTTGTGGGGGGCAATACGAATTTGTACGGACGAGGAATGGGTGGATTGGTGCTGGATGGACCGAACAGAAGAAAACTAAAAATTGGCCCGAAAAGTAATGAAATTTTTCGATTGCTGGGGAAAATATACAAGTACGCAGCTTTGGCAATATATTTGTCATAAATATTGATAGATAACTCTCATTCGAAGTATTATCAGGCCTATCGTTTTAGCTTAACGTGTTCGTACTAGGGGATCCAAACGGCGCCGGTGGAAGGTGTGAACGTCTGTCCGTCAGAAATTTTTTTGTGATAAAATGATAAGTTCCCTATCTTATAGTTTCCCCCTCAAAAAATTGGCTCATATATAGCATACAGGTTGCGTTTGATAAGTTTTGATTGCTCGCCCCTCGTGAAAAATTTCTGAATCCGCCGTTGCGTGCTCGAGGGTGTCAAGAGGCACTGGAAGACACGCACGGTGGGTTCAGCATATATTAAGGTTTTGGTACACTGTAAACAATGGTGAGTCAAATTGACTTTCTCAGAAATAGGATTTTCCGTACTACACAAACTGAGCCAATTTCGACTCCGCCAGAGTCAAATTCGCTCTGACGGAGTCGAATTTTGACTCAGTTTGTGTACACGTGATAAGCCTATTTCGGAGAGAGTCAATTTGACTCACCATTTTTTGCAGTGTATTTTTAAACATTAAAAATTGTTTGCTTATCGGATATAGTGGAAAATTATACTCAAATAATGTTTAGGTACTAAACTCTTCAGTGTATATGTCGTAGGACAATCTGCTATCTAATCCAACAACTAGTGGGCTTAGATAAATCTGCTAAATCTACAAATAGTAGAGTGCGATATACAGAGATGTAACACCATCGCTGTTTGGTTATCGGCATTGACGATGACTAAATAATTGAATCTGATTGGTTCAAAAGCTCAATAGCGGTTTTAGCTCAGACCAAACTGTTATTACATTCAAATCGCAGATTGACCTATGCCAAATTGCATTTAGCCCTTAAATCGCTGGTCGATCCCAATGGAGGCGCCCCTGGTTTTTGTTTAAAGCTCACAATTTAGAGTTAAGTACTCCTGTAATGGTCCAAGCACATGACGTACTCTTTTAATACGTTTACTCTTTATTATACTCTTGATAAATTATAAACGAACATAAAGCTCAACACAAACATAACAAGCTAATATGGCTAAAAATGCTAATATTCTTAAAATCACCTCAAGTTGTGTGATTTGACAGAAAATCCGTTTCAGCCAAGATCCCAAATTAACGGTTATTTCCTTGTTTTGACTACGATTTGTAATAGGAATAACACGTTTGCCGGTCCATGTGTTTGTTTGTTGCTGTTGCTGTTGTTGTTGTCTGCTGGTTGCTCGGAAAACGAACCGTCGCACTTTGAACAGCGTCGAGTTAATTTCGTTTCGGTATTTGGTTATCGCATTAAAGCCAACAACTAACACTAGTGCAATCATCAGCGTGAAACAGTTTGTAGTTGCAAAATAGGCTAAAATACACAATAAATAAAGGGATTGCAAAATCTGTACCCTGGAAATTTTTCATTTTAAAAAGAACAGCCTTCAGGCCGTCTCAAAAATTGTTGGTTAATATTGTATGCAGCAAGTGGGATCGCTTAAAAACAGGGACATAAGCTTGATTTATTTCGGAAGGAGACGTAACCGATGGACGAAGGATGCCTCAGCCCCGGTGGAATCATTTTGAGCCGCTAGGAAATGTTGTACTTAGCTTGTAAAAGTCTTTAAAAACCCTTGTATGCCCCGCCTGAATAACTTTTTATATCCCGTAGCAAGGTGAACTGGTAACCCAGAAATTTTGCATAAGGTATGTCGCCGTTTGACCCCTACTTGAATACAACCGCTGATACATTGCCAATCAGGCGTTGATTTACGATATCTGGCCTACCGAACAAATGCCGATTGTGAATTTTGGCCAATCAAAAAATGCAAAATTTTGGTTGTGTAATTATTTGTATAAATGGCCAATGATGTTACGGTTCATTTTAACAGAGGGCCTGCCAGCCTAATGCTATTCGCCAAATGCTCATCCAATCGACGGCTGGTCCTATCAATGACTAGTCGTTAATGCTTCTCCAGGACGCTAGTACAAATCTGAAAAGTTGTTACGGGCCTATGAATCCAAGGACCAACTTACGGCCGACAGTAATTTAAGGCGCCTGCCGACTTTGAATCTGGGTTATTTATGGACTGGAAGGCTTAGTCTCTGTGTTATTAAGAGACTGGAAGGAAGACTAAAGATTTGGCTTAGGCTTATACTTAGAATTAAGCTTATGATAATGATTAGCTTATGTTTAGGCTTACGCTTAAACTTAACTGTAGGATTAGCAATAGGGCCCATGTATAGAACAGGGCCGGAACAGTAGTATAAGCATAGTCCTAAGCCTAAGCCTAAGCCTAAGCTTAAACATAGGCATGAGCTTATTCCTAAGCCTAAACCTAAGCCTAAGCAAAAAAGTAGTCTAAAGCTTAAACTGTCTCTATTATAGCCCCTCCGGAAAATGATCCGGCACTGTTCTATACATGGGCCAGCAATAGGCTTAGGTTTTAGTAAGCAAGCAGGTCTTTATCATATGGGCCAAAACTTACCAACTCGAGGTACGCGTGCCGTTGTCGCTGGCAGTGTTTTAATTAAACAATCAAACGTCATTGAATAAAACACAAATCCAGCCAATAGAAGAGCGATTGAAACTTGAAAATTTTGAGTTAAAAGTGAAGTTAAAACAAATAACGCGACTCCGACGTACGGCAGATAAATTGTGACCGCAAGCGGTCCTGGAACGCGACGAAATACAAACACAACGACATTGGTTGCGTTCGAAATATCCGAACGGCGCATTGGAGTTTGACTGAATTGGCTACCGGAAAATATTTCCGCCGTCCAGCCGGACATACGAAATTCATTCAGTCTAAAATTCGATAAAGTTTGTTACAACTCAGTGGTGGGTTGAGAAATTTGTGATTGAATAGGCTCTGAAATATATACAATAGTGAAAAAACACACATTACAAACTGTAAGCACAATTTCGACCATGTATAGAACTTGCCGGATCGTTTACCAGAGGAGCTAAAATAGTGGCAGTTAAAGCTTTAGACTAATTTTTGCTCAGGCTTGGGCTTTAAGCTTAGGAATAGGTTCATCCATACGCTTATGCTTAGGCTTAGATTTAGGCATAGGAATATGCTTATACTTCTGTTCTGGCCCTGTTCTATACATGGACCAGGGGACGAAAGTACACTGTACCACCTCAACTTACGGATGGTTCCTGTAGGTGGCTGTGCCACACTTAAACCTATTTCAAACTAAAAACTAAAACTAAAATAAAACCCTATATCAAAACCACACCTTAAGGGAGTCCCTGGCTCCACCTAGTCTCTCTTAGAACTTAAGTTAGGCTTAGGCGTGGCTACAAAGCGTAGAAAATGTTAAAATCGATGCTATGGCGGCTGTGTCCGCAATGTCAAACTTACCTGGGCCCTGCGTGGCCGTATAATGTGGTTGAATATTGTTTTATATCGTGTGGGCCTATGCTGCGAATAACGACATAGCTAGGCTATGTCAGCACCAAAATGGTGCTTGATTATTGAGTGTCTCCGGCGTGTTGTTGTTGTTGTTGTTAGTACCGGATGTGTGGCTCTCGACCTCAACCGCATTGCGGACACCCAATTGTGGGTGTCGGCAAAAATGCAAATGAGGTCGAGATGCCGATTTGGGTAGCCAGGACCGGAATCAGTAATCTACTTCTGACTAGTTGAAATCGGTGCGCGAATTTACAATTATCGGCTTGTGTATTTCTGCAGTTTTTACGGTGTTTATTGCGAATCTCTTGGAAAGTAGCGGACTTGGGTAAGTAAGGCTTAGTCGAATTCGGTTAAGAATTGTCACGGAGGCTGAAGGATGTGAAGGAAATTACGGCATTACGGATTTTATTGGTGTTGCGCAGGGCGCAGGATCCACCCAGTATTGAATACTGGTGTTATGTGCTAAAAAGGAACTTGGGGTATTAAAGGAAACCTGGGAAAAAGTAGTCTAATAAATCTAACGGGGTTAGATTTGTTATTCTACAACGGCTGGGCCAAATCTAACGGGGTTAGATTGGTCGGAAATTTGGTGTAACTCTAACGGGGTTAGAGTACACGGTTTAACGGGGTGTAATTCTAACGGGGTTAGAATTGCACGGATTCTGGAAAAACGGCAAAAGTATTGGGTACGGTAAAGCCAGTGGCTGGATTAAATCAGATTCAGACGTCGGCTTTAAGGATTCCGGCTCGGGTTACCAGTTAAATTGCATAACCTGTGATTTGCTGGCCTTAATTTTGGGTATTTTGTGTCCTACGGGTTGCGGGTACCAGTTAAATTGCATAACCTGTGATTTGCTGGCCTTAATTTTGGGTATTTTGTGTCCTACGGGTTGCGGGTACCAGTTAAATTGCATAACCTGTGATTTGCTGGCCTTAATTTTGGGTATTTTGTGTCATACGGGTTGCGGGTTGGGATTTATAATAAACATTTACCGGCCGCGTTTTACTAAATCAGAGCGATAAGCATACATCGAGGAAAGAACTATACAGGATACAGGCTTAAGTCAAAATCACGAACTTCTCACATGGTGAAAGGCCTTTGTAAAGATCAGAGGCAGTACATTTTTTGAAGCTTAAGATTTGGACGAATGTTTTGCTTAGGCTTAGGCTTAGGCTTTAGGCTTAGGAATAGGCGCATCCATATGCTTATGCTTATGCATAGATTTAGGCATAGGATTATGCTTATACTTCTGTTCTGGCCCTGTTCTATACAGGATCCCACAATTTTAGCACTAAAT
Organism: Enoplolaimus lenunculus; assembly: GCA_030248215.1. Taxonomy (NCBI): domain Eukaryota; kingdom Metazoa; phylum Nematoda; class Enoplea; order Enoplida; family Thoracostomopsidae; genus Enoplolaimus; species Enoplolaimus lenunculus. The sequence goes on from JASANG010001671.1 coordinate 42,378, forward strand.
GTTAGCATAAGCTTAGGGTTTTGATCCGTGTTGCGGGCGAGGAAACGGTTAGACTTGGGAGTCCATTTTGGATCCGCCAGAAGTAATGACGGATTCAGCGGATAAATTTGTGATATACTCCATCCAAGCCAGACCAACGAAAAAGTAAATAGATTGGCATTTAATACAAAAACGTGAGTATTTTCGTGATTCGCGTTATTGGATAACATTTCTCGGAAATTATACCTGTTTTGGCTCCTAATTGCTGGGATATGAGACTTGCGTCTGACCTTTTGAGACCCATTTAGGGTTGCGCTATAATTTGTTGACGTGCAGCGCCGTCCGTCACCCCCAAGGTACCGTCCGGCGCCGTTCGTCAATCATACGGCGCCGTCCGGCACAGTACGGCGCGATCCGCTCCTTTTCGGCGCCGTCCGGCACAGTACGGCGCGATCCGCTCCTTTTCGGCGCCGTCCGGCACAGTACGGCGCGATCCGCTCCTTTTCGGCGCCGTCCGGCACAGTACGGCGCGATCCGCTCCTTTTCGGCGCCGTCCGGCACACTACGGCGCGATCCGCTCCTTTTCGGCGCCGTCCGGCACAGTACGGCGCGATCCGCTCCTTTTCGGCGCCGTCCGGCACAGTACGGCGCGATCCGCTCCTTTTCGGCGCCGTCCGGCGCAGTACGGCGCGATCCGCTCCTTTTCGGCGCCGTCCGGCACAGTACGGCGCGATCCGCTCCTTTTCGGCGCCGTCCGGCACAGTACGGCGCGATCCGCTCCTTTTCGGCGCCGTCCGGCACAGTACGGCGCGATCCGCTCCTTTTCGGCGCCGTCCGGCACAGTACGGCGCGATCCGCTCCTTTTCGGCGCCGTCCGGCACAGTACGGCGCGATCCGCTCCTTTTCGGCGCCGTCCGGCACAGTACGGCGCGATCCGCTCCTTTTCGGCGCCGTCCGGCACAGTACGGCGCGATCCGCTCCTTTTCGGCGCCGTCCGGCGCAGTACGGCGCGATCCGCTCCTTTTCGGCGCCGTCCGGCACAGTACGACGCGATCCGCCACTTTTCGGCGCCGTCCGGCACAGTACGACGCGATCCGCCACTTTTCGGCGCCGTCCGGCACAGTACGACGCGATCCGCCACTTTTCGGCGCCGTCCGGCACAGTACGACGCGATCCGCCACTTTTCGGCGCCGTCCGGCACAGTACGACGCGATCCGCCACTTTTCGGCGCCGTCCGGCACAGTACGGCGCGATCCGCTCCTTTTCGGCGCCGTCCGGCACAGTACGACGCGATCCGCCACTTTTCGGCGCCGTCCGGCACAGTACGGCGCGATCCGCTCCTTTTCGGCGCCGTCCGGCACAGTACGGCGCGATCCGCTCCTTTTCGGCGCCGTCCGGCACAGTACGGCGCGATCCGCTCCTTTTCGGCGCCGTCCGGCACAGTACGGCGCGATCCGCCACTTTTCGGCGCCGTCCGTCACTGTGCGGTATTCTACGCAAATAACTCACGTACGATAACGTATGGTGACGGACAGTGACGGACGGCGCCGTACGTGTGCCGGACGGTGACGGACGGCGTCGGACGTCAAGTATATCGCAACTCTTAGTTGTCCAAGGTTTCTTCTGAGTTTCATCGAATCAAAACATCGATGTCTCGTCTGACAGGGACCTGTTAATAGTAGACCCGTAGCGAAGCTCACTGCACTGGGCAAGATACAAATTCGAGGTTGAAACTTTATACCTCGTTGGCACTGAATTTTCCTATGACGCGGCTCAAGTGCCATTGGGGCCCATCTCTCGCTACGGGCTGGGTTCGGACAAAGAACATTTAGCGAGAGTGCAAGCAAAAATGTTCCGAAGATACAATTCTTTTATCGTCCCCATGTCATTTTTGAGCAACACAGAACAATCTGCATACGCGAATTATTCAGAAACATCTAAAGAATATTACGACTCGTCGTATGAGCAGTGCAAATTTTGCGCAAGATGTGCGAACTCCCGCGTGCTCGAGTGTCAATCTCGGCTCCTACCGTGCGGCAGCGATTCGAATTCTGACTTGAAATGAGTTCGTTTACGAAACAGTGAATATTCATGTGATAAAGGGTTTATGCTGGCGCTTTTTTAAAAAATTGGGGCCCATGTATAGAACAGGGCCGGAACTGTAGTATAAGCATATTTCTAAGCCTAAGCCTAAGCCTAAGAGTACAAGCTGTCGGTTTTAAAATTGAGTGTAAACGAAAAGTGGGTTGTGATATCGCTTTGACGCAGGCTATTTTAAGAGAAAGTAAATACTGCGAAAGTTTATTTCCACGTTTAGAAGACAAACCGTTTTTAATTCAGAAGCCTGTAAGCAAAGCTTTTGGTTTTATCAAGAGTCGATAATGACGCTTTTATTACAAGAGTATGGAACTGGGTACATTCTGTGTAGAAAAGAATCCACCCGGCACGTGTTGTGTTTTTGCTCCACCCCCCTTTATTTAGAGGGGGACAACCGGTGCGAACCAGGACATTTTAGGTATGCGGTGCCAAATATGGTCCCCTTTATTTATGTGACAGCGACCTGCACTCTAAACATGGGGGTCGCCAAAAACGCAACATCCGGCGGTAGATTTTTATACCGTACGGAACCCAAAGAGTTGCACCCTCTTGTCATTATGCCGTCTTGGTTTTACCAAGACTTACGTATCAGTACTGAAATATAAAATAAGATCAACGTGGTTGTATTTGCAACCCTGATAAATTTCTTTCGCAAATTTTACTCCAGCCTGAAAACTGCGAAACGCTTTTCGTTGCATTCGGTTTCACTTCACATGAAGTTTGTTACATCATGTTTTATTGGCTTTCAAATTGCGTATGTGTTTGCATACAGCAATAACAACAGTTGGAACGCTGCCCAAAATACGTATGTGGCGCTTTTCAGCTTTATAGATAGATATTTGGCAAATAAAATATTTGTCAATACACCAAAATGCAGTTTACACGACGTTATATCCATCGTAAATGAAATCAGAGACTGTTCGACTTACGGATCCGTATTGTTCCGCGTCTGCGCAATATCAATCTTTGGATGCTGGACTTGAGATCCCTGTAACACGGACGGCAACAGCTCTTGATCTTCAATGGTCATTTTGCATATTTGAACGTCATTTGGATAATTGTCAAAATTGAGTGGACATTGGACAGCGGCGCTTATTTGAAACACAACAACAACAACGCCGATCGCATAAACAGAGGCTTGTTCGAAATAAGCTTGCCGAATTCGTGACAGCGACAGGCGACCAAAAGATCTGAGTAAATATTTACGAAACCAATATAATTAATATCACGACAATTCGTCATCCGACAACTTGCAATCCGATATATCATCGCGGTGTATAATTTGGCGCCAAATCATTATGGTTAGGCTTAATAGGATTTAGGTTTAGGATTATGCTAAAGCCTACTGTACATTGCGTTAGGATGCTGTCAGGCGGTTAAGATGTGGCTTTACATTGGCAAATCAACATCGCTGTGCGACACGGAATAAGTAGCAAAAATAAAAAAATACTGATTCGCTGCGTAAGCTTGCAGTACAACGTTGCAATTATTGCCGCCGATCCATGAAAAGGTACATGATTGAATTTGAAAAATTTTTAATATTTACTTTCTTTTGAAATTGCAAATTTTAAAATCGTTACAATTCCTGCATGCTGTTCTTTCAAATTACAGTCAGTTTGCAAACTGAAATTAATTCATTAACGCGCGATCACGAATTGAAACTGAATATATTAATTGGGAGTTTCTCTTGTGATCAATTTTATCAAAAATTTGAAAATTCAGTTTGTAAACTGAAATAAAATATTTTATAAATTTATTAATTTGTCGGAATGACTGGAAATTTTCCACCACAGTGTCCCTGCTTATTGTGGACCATGCATTAGCAAATCTGACGCTGTACCCTTTTGACTATTTTAGTACCGTCTGGCATGTGAAACCAACACATGTGCGTTCTTCTCGTCAAAAATTTGACCAGAAACACCTCCCTTCAGGCGTCGCCAACCAAAAGTATAGAGTCACCGTACCGTTAATGATTTTTTTCGATAGCCTGCATTGCGCAGCGCAATAAATATGTGGTAGAAAACTTAGGGTGACGCTATATTTGACCCTCAAGTCAAAAATTTTTTGTTCACAAATTATTAAGCAATGCCATGCGGCAATTTAGGCCGTGTTGCCAAACGGTGACGTCATTAAAAGGGTCAAAAAGTATAACGTCATAAAATGGTCAAAAAGTATAACGTCATCCTTACTCAACGATACGCAAGCGTGGAACCCATATCTTGCGAACACTGAGATACGTATGGTGAATGCCGTAGTAGGGCGGACGTGAGCTGTCCCATCGTAACGATTGATCAAACCAGTTCTAAATTTAAAAATATTTATTCAACAACATATGAATTAAAATCCAAATACCTTGCTAAAATTAACCGCTACTCTGTAAAAACGCTCTGCTTAAAATGCTATAGTTATATTTTGCTAACTTTTTTTAAGAATAAGTGTACTAAATATTGAGTATCTTTGCTTAAATAATGTAAATAAATAAAACTACTGCTGTTATTTCCTGATAAGTTAAATAAATGTAAACTAAAAATTTTGTGTTTGCTTAAAATTAAGTAAAACGTTGCCAAACATCATAGGAAGTAATACCGACACTTAATTTGGCAACAGTTTTTACTTAATTTTAAGTATATTGTTTATGGAGTAATGGACGAAAAACATGTCTCGTAGGTTCAGGACCCCGTTGCTAGGGTATCCGAACCATCCAGCTCTAAGATGGAGCACCCTGTAAACTCATCTAGGAACACCGCAATAACACTGGGACGCAACAATTATTCAGACTGGTTTACTGTTTTGGCGACCCATATTGCTTTAAGGGGCGTCCAGGTTTCTGGTGGGTCTGCAAAAGAGTAGGTTTACATTCTAGACTACATTTTTTGCTTAGGCTTAGGCTTAGGCTAAGGCTTAAGCTTAAGAATACCTAGATTTTTGCAACGCTTAGGCTTAGGCTTATGCGTAGGAATACGCTTAATCTACTGTTACGCCCATAAAAGTAACATTGGTCGTTTTGGCAGTGCTCGGTTCAAGTGGCTTCGAGAGATTTTTGGAAAGGAAGCACTCGGAGAGTTCACACAACTTACAATCAGACCCGGAGCAGGCATCACCATAACCCATTTGGGGGAAACGTTCCACATGCATCACCCAGACCAGCCAGTTTAAATATAAATCCCCGTAGATTTAAAATGCGTCTGGCTTGTCGCTCGCTTGCGAATTTTCATTCGCTATTTCAACTCTGTCGTGATTTTATTAATGACATGTTTACGCGTAAACTCGTTTAAAATCTTACATATTTTCAGTTTAAGCTAAACTTATGAACTCTTAGACACACATAATTTCTGAGCTGCACTTGTTACTTAAGCTAAAAATAAGTTTACTTAAATTTGTGTTAAACTTAAAAATACGTTAGTGTAAGTAAATTCAAGTTTAGTTAGTCCGTCCAGCGATTTAAAGTTTACTTCAACTGATATTCCAGTTTAGTTAAGCTATAATTTAAGTTTAAGGTGTTAGAGAGTTTTTACTTAACATAAAATACGCATTCAAAAGCAAACATTAAAGCATAAAGTCGTACTTAAGTAAAGTTTCAGAAACTACTAAGCAGTTTATGTTGTTATTCTGGATCAATTAAAATCCCCTCCTAAAAAATCAATTAAAGTTCCCTGCCCCCTACTGGTATCAATTAAAGTTTTCCCCCCAAGAATGTTACGATATTAAAAATATTTGTTTGAGAGAAACAAAAGCGACCGCCGCATACAACAATATTCAGCTCGACTTGGATACGAGCGTAAATCTGTTAATCACCAGCTTCACTTCGTAGACCCCCAGACCAGTGTGCATACACAGCACATTGAATCCTATTGGAACCGTCAGAAAATACGTACGAAGCCTATGCGAGGAGTTCGGCCACAGTTGCTACAAGAATATCTCAACGAGTTTTGTTGGCTCGATCATTTTCAAGAAAGTGCTTTTGAGTCACTTATGTACTCATATCAGAGAACAGTTTTCGTGTACTTAAAACCCTATCAAGGCCTATGTTTATCCCAATAGCCCTTTCTATGGCTACTAATTGCTGTATTTGTGGACCGAAACTATGTTCTAAAAGCCTTCTCAAGGGCTATTAAAGTTTTCCCTCCTTAGTTATTGGGGGGTGGGAAACTTTAATTGGCCCGTTATTCTTAGATGAGATAATATCTTCGCTTACCATATACACCCAACCTTCAACAAATATCACTTGACTTGGTTCATTCTGAAACCAATTAAAATGCAAAGGGGGATGTGGCAACAAAGTGTACTCCCTCTACCCAAACCGAGATTGAGTTGATATTTCGGTATAGTCTGTTTCTGATGTTTTGAGGTAATACTTAGTGATTAACCTAAATAGGTTTAAGTCAAAAGTTGGCAAAAATAATATGAAGTATTATATACTTACGATTTAAAAGCAAAAATTACTAAATCCGTTATAGGAACGGCTGTGCTGGAAAAAATATTGAATGCGTACAAATATTCGATGAGAGGATGTTTCATATAAATCACCCGTCCATCGCCATTGCGGTATAATAAAGTTAACTTCACTGCAAAAAATGGTGATTCAAATTGACTCTCTTCAAAATAGGCTTTTTTGGGACTACACAAACTGAGTTAAATTCGGCTTCGCCTAAGTCAAACGTACAACTCAGTGAGTTGAGTTTTATGGAGTTGAATTTGGCTTAATTTGTGTAGTCCTGAAAAGCCTATTTCGGAGAACGTCAAATTTAACTGAACGTTTTTTGCAGTGCACATATTAATTATTTTTAAATTTGTGGCGCCGACGGAAGCCGTACGCCAAATATAGCGCACCCCTTTTATGATACCGCTATATTTTTAAAAAACTTTCACGTCATCTCGCATATTACGTCACCATTCGTCACCGTGCCGAATCATTCTCGGGTTGCTCTTATACTATGCCGCACGGTGACGGACGGCACCAAAAACAAATATACTACAATTACACTGTAAATTCTATTTAGGTGATTAATCAATTCAGCTAGCGAGTTGGTTATTTCTGAATTAATATCAGTAAACGTTAACTCACTCTGAGTTGAGTTGATTCTCTACTCTCAGTTGAGTTGACTCTGGGTGCGTTGATTAATTAACTCACAATAAATTGAATCAGCTCAAAATTCTCAGTTCTGATAGTCCTAACTCAGACTGAGTGATTCAACTCAGTTAAAATCAACTCATTGAAATATAGAGTGTACGGTAGCGGTATAGTTGGCCTAAAGCGAACCCGAATTCTGGTTGGAAAAAAGTAGTTGCAAAAAAATTTACTGATTAGCTGAAGTGGACTTACAATGGAAACACGGCTGATGCCAACGTTTCCTTGCAATCCAAATGCTCGACGGTTGAGTAAGTTCAACGGTCGATGACTCGGAGTTCGGTTTTCGAGCAGATCTTTGCGTAATGAACGTTGAATTTTTGCGTAGTCACTCGGAATTAAAATTGGATCTGGAGTTGAAAAATATTAATAACAACTAATTGTAAACGGGCCGGTAGCTAACCTGCAGGAGCGGAGCCAGGATTTGAGCACAGAAGGGTACACTGCAAAACATTGTGAGAGAAATTGACTCTCTCTCTGCGAAATAGGCTTTTCCTGACTCATTAAACTGAGTCAAAATTCGACTCCGCCAGAGTCAAATTCGATTCACTGAATCGCTCAGTGAGTCGAATTTGACTCTGGCCGGAGTCAAACTTGACTCAGTCTGCGTAGTCAGGTAATTTGTCTTTTGGAGAGAGTCAATTTCACTCACCATTTTTTACAGTGTACAACTTCATGTATAAAGCAGGTTGGCCAATGTATAGAACAAGGCCGGTTTTCCGGCGGAGCTGTAATAGAGAACAGTTTAAGCTTTAGACCAACTTTTTGCTTAAGCTTACAAATGGGCTCATTCTTACGCTTAGGCTTAGGCTTTGGCTTAGGAGTATGGTTATACTACTGTTCCGGTCCTGTTCTATACATTGGCCACAAGAGTTTTAACCTCTGGGATCTAGAAGTTTCGTCTAAAGCCTTATTAGAAGTGTTTTTGTTATCTCTACAGAAATTTCAAGAAAAAATATATTTTCGCTTCCTGTGTATGCCCGTACAAATTGATATGTTACATGATAGCGATATAGCTTCAAAGGCTGTTGCTTGATGATCTCGTATTATGGTTTACAGGAGGGGCCAAACGCAGTCCAGAGGACGCAACTAATTGTTTGTAGGATGTCATTCTCTGCTAGCGCCGTAAGCGAAAGTTTTGGTTCAGATTTGCAGAACTGATGTTTTACGAAGAGTCGATAATGATTAACTCTTTGAACGAGAGTCCACAACTTTAATAGCAAAACGTTTGTGGCACAAAATGAACGAGTGTCGTAGTGTTTTCGCCGGCATTTCCTGACTTTGGGGGAAATGACGTTACTTGTACTACAGGGAATAGGATTATTAAAGCACTGAGAATTCAATTTACCCGTAATATTAAAACAAATCCACGAAATATCTTTTCCACCCCCAGGTTTAGAAGATCTGGCAAAAACGCAACACGCGCTGGGCACATTTTTTTCTACACAGAATGTATCTACTCAGTTGCATACTACATAACACGTTCTACATGATGCCTGCTCATGTTTACTTTGAGGGGCATATTGTCAGAACCGGAGCAACCGCCCACCATAGACCCCGTTTGGGGGCCCCCACACCAAAGAGGGCACCACCTTAAAGGAATCATTTAAACAAAAACTTTGAAAAAAATTTGATCTTCGCAAGGGGCTTCGATCTTGGGATTTTGGGGTGTCACCCTAATCTACTGCGGTCTGCGTATTGCGTTTTCAAGGACTGCAAAAGAGAAAAAACTTAAGCTTTAGGCTATTTTTGTTTTACTTTCGAATTTGGCTTAAGACATAGTCGTAACAGTTATATCTGCTCATCGTAACACTCAAGCTTAGGTTTAGAAATATGCTACGCAGGGTGTAAACGGATAGTAAAAATTACGAAAACGTGATAGCGTTCGAAATAACGAAAACGGTGAACGGATATTGAAGTATATAAATTTCAAATAGGTTTTCTTTCTCTGCCAACACAATTGAGACGTGCAAATGTTCACCGGGATTTCTAAAATTTTGACGAAAAAAATAGCAGATGCACCAAAGCTTTTAAGAATATGGATAAATATAGTAATTTTTGCCTCAGTTCGGACAATTGCAGCACTTCTGTAATGAAAAAATTGCGAGAAATTTACGTAATCTATAAGTAATTTTGAACGTAAAAATAAACAAATTTCCGGTATATATAATACGCAAACGAAACCGGGTATTAATTTGTACCGCAAAACGGATACCGATTTTTACCGGAAACGGATACCGATTTTTACCGGAAATGAAAACGAACATCCGGTTACACCATGGTGTTACGTCGTTCAAAGTAACATTGACTCGCATTTGAAAATCGGAGCAACCCAAAAACACTGACCTGAGACACAAACAACGCCAACATCCCGGATCGACGATTCATCAGTGCAATCATTATCATAAATAGTTGAACTTTCAACCAGTAAATAAATGCATCGATCTATATTAATAAAACAATACTCGTCAAGGATCGAACATTTCTCTCGAGTTCCGTTGAAATTTGAATCCGCGTTCAAAGTTTGAAGTTTAAATCGCACACCGGTCACTGGTACTCCAGTCTGCCACGTTCTGTACCGCGACACTACGCGTCTACCGCCTGATCCTGTAGGGTTCGAAGTTTTGTCGTAGACTACAGTAAGAAGAGATGCAATACCAAGTGCAATACGCTTCAATTTGGGGTATTTTGATCGCCTAAAAATTGAATGACAGCGCCCATATATAGAAAAGGGCCGGATCGTTTTGCGGAGGGGCTATAATAGAGTCAGTTTAAGCTTTAGACTAATGTTTTTGCTAAGGCTTAGGCTAAGGCTTAGGCTTAGGAATATGCTTATACCACTGTCCCGGCCCTGTTCTATACATGGGCCGAAGGCAGAATGTGTCAATTCAGCTTACCGTTCATAGTTTTACATAAGGTTAAGACAACCTAAACGCTAAATACTGAACTTAAGTCGAAGCCTAAGCCTCAATATTAAAGCATAAAAGCCTCAGTATCACATCGAAAGTTCAACAATTGATTGTCCAACGTTAATACAGCCTCGTAGCAACATTGGAAAATCAACTTAAGAAACATTCATAAGTTTAACAAATAATGTGCGTACAACGAGCGCCTATGCGGTTCCCACCGTCACATTGGGACCTGGGCGGCCCAACAACCCCTGGAAGGATTTTTGGCCACCCTAGAACATTTTCAATCTTGCTTGCAAAGTCATCGAACCTCCTTGTATTTCCCTCTTGAAAAACGTTTACCTCCGTCTAAAAACAAGACGACCTGGCTACAGGCCTGGGCTCACAATACTTTTTAGGACCCTCTTGTTTTCTGGTGCAACTGCACTAATGTAGGTTCGCTTTCAGACTATATTGCTTGTTTAGGTTCAGGTTAAACGCTCACGAACATGCTTATATCAACTGTTACGGCGCTAAAACTAACATTGGCCGTATAGCGTGTCAGTCTAGGATGGAACTGAAGGACCTCAGACCTTTGTACCAAGCAGCTGGAAAAGCGGGCCTCCAAAACAGGGATTAAACTCTGAGCCTGCGGATCCTTAAGCAAACACTCTACCACTGCGCCACGTAGCCCGCCTCACCCAACTGCATTTTTCATCAACTATACGTGTCGACCGCATGCTGCCAGCAAGCATACAACACAATGTGTATTGCATTTATTGCATATGCACTAGGACAAGCGTGTCTCACGTGCTTACATAGCGTTAAATAACGGTTTGAGTTAAAATTGAACTAAAGTCATGTTTCTGCAATTCAAAATAGTGATTTTTTTGCGCATTTGGATCGAAATCTTACAACATCGCAGCAGCGTTGTTCAGCTCAATCTGAGAATCGAATACTGGAAGACGCGAGCGTTTTGGGCAACCCGAATAAGCATTGATCAACATATGATTGTCATTTCGGGACACAAATTTGTCCATGACTTGGTAGCAGTAACCTTTATACGCGAGTCCTGAGTTTGGACAAGTTACATTCGTATCTGAAATAAAATACTAATCTCTAAGCAAAGTGTTCTACAGCATATTGCAACAACGCCGCTATAATAATATAATTCCTGCAGCCGAGACCTGTGTATCCACACCCCACACGCAGTAACGGATTCAGGATCTCAAAATGGGGGGGGAAGCCAAAATTCCACAGGTAATAAACTTACTTTTGACCTACCCACAAACCACGAACAATTGCCATAAAATCGACTTCTTTACGTTCGTTCAATTGAGACGAATCATAAATAAAACTAACGCATCAACGCAATTTAGATCCAAACAACAGAGTGGCAACATAAGTTCATATTTGGTTTCAAACAGGCACAAATTTATAGGTTCGTATTCGGAAGCCAATTCAATTTTGAAAAAGCAAAATCCAGTCAGCTTCAGCAACATCTGCTTCTGTTTTACTGCCTGACCTATATAATTTTTGTTGAGATGCTGTTGGGGGGGAGGACACGGCCGGTGTGGCCCCCAATGGATCCGCCATATCCCACGCCTCCTTAGGTTAATGCGACCCACAGTTGTTGAATAAAAAATATCAACGGCTTACCGTAGTCTACTGTGCCATTTTCGACTCCTGAAAAATTTATAAACCAAAAGTTTTAAGCTGAATCATTAATAATTTTGCGATATTTATTGTAGAGAAAGTTCTTAAAATTTCATACAGAGGCAATTGTTTAAAGATACTTACTGTATTGACCCGAATAAGAGCGGGTGGACTAATATTTATTTGGCATCTCCAGAGGGTATCACCGTTGTTATTCGGTTACGGACTGTTATTTATTTATTATTAACCCACGCTCCGCCGCCCTTCGCTACTGATATATATCCGGTACCGAAATTATCCGTTGAATTAAATATTTATTTGTTTTGTGTCAATAGCTTAAACGATAATACAAGGTAATAATTATGAATGCACTTTCCAAATTTATACGCTTTAAAGTTTCGAACTAAAATTATTTGATCCTGGAGCATTTATGCGCTAAAATTAGGGCTAATTGACATTTATGAACTGTAATTAGGGTTTAGGGACTCTATCCGCTTACGGACTCTTATTAGATATACGGACTCTATTGATTGGGGCTCAAAATGGGGACCCCCTCTTATTACCCCCTCTTATTCGGGTCAATACAGTAACTGAGAATTTTTACATTAAAAGCATTGTATGGTAGGTTTCAAATTTCGTATGATCCATCAAGGATCTTTTCCTGTATCCCATTTCAGCCAGCGTTTCGGATTGCGCATATTTGAGCTTCTCATAATCTTTGCTGATCATTTCGCATCCAGATTTGAATTTTTGAAAAATTCGATTTTTAAGGTCCCACGGTATTCTCTTGTGAGACACAAAAATGTTTTGTCGAAATATTCGACAAATTAAAATTTGCATTCGAAGCAGCTTGTGAAGTTGTGTCGAATTGAGTTTGCTTTTTTCTGAGTCAGACAACAGTTTGGGATGTAGAAATTACTAAAAGGGGAGATCGAACTTTAACAGGTGTAAAAATCTTACCAGCAAAGTGAACCATAAGCTGAAAACCATTTCAGCTCTAAGCTTAAAACAAAACCTTGATCTTCAGCCTTGTTGCATGCACCAGCGTCAAACGATTGGCTACGATTTATGGTTAAATAATTGATTTCGCGTGTACCCATTTACGTTTAGGCTTATGAATACGCTTATAATACTGTTCCGCCACTGTTCTTTACATTGGCCGCCTAACGCTAACATTTTCCTTAGTCTGAGACCAGGGACGCAGCGTTTGCGGGCACGGAAGTAGTGCAAGACACAAATCTGCAATACGAAATAACAAAATCGGCACTCACTTACCTCCACTGCAAACAGCAACACAATCGGTCATCGTTCGAAATCGATTCAAATTACCTCCACATCCGCGATACCGTAACGATTCGCACACACCGGTCACTTTGTTGTACGCGTAGTTGACGCTAATTTTGGTTTTCGGGCAAACGGCCCCTTCGTCTTTGTTCATTTGACATAACGGTTTGAATTTTTCTAAAAACAACCGTGGTAAGGTATCCGCTCTATGGCCTATGTATAGAACAGGGCCGGATCGTTTTCCGAAGGGGCTATAATAGAGTCAGTTTAAGCTTTTAGAGTAATTGTTTTTGCTTAGGCTTAGGCTTAGGCTTAGGCATAGGTTTAGGCTTAGGAATAGGATCATCCATACGCTTAGGCTTAAGCTTAGGCTTAGGCTTAGGAATATGCTTATACTGCTGTTCCGGCGGCCCTGTTATATACATGGGCCAGATCTATTCCGTCGCCGACAACTTGCAATCCAAAATTTTGTCAACTCTTCAATTTGTTCCGCATTATTATGCTTAGGCTTACGGCTATGCTTAAAATGAAAGTTTAGGCTTTATGTATATACTTTAGAATTATACGTTAGGATGACGTGTCAAACGTAGGCCGCTGTCGAGCGACAAGTTGTTGGGTGGCGAATTGTCGTAGATATGTACGGTAGGTATATTGGTCGCAGAAATTTGGGATAAATGTACGTCCCTGACCGCTAAGCTTTAGCCGTCGCTAAATTCACCGGTAAAACATTGTTCTTTGACGGTGCAAACGCGATCATTCGAGGTATTAACGCAATAATTAACGTTTCTGCCGCCTGCAAACTGCGCATAACAGCAAACTGCAACCTTTAGAACAAACTTAACCAGTAATACAATCTTATTCGACGATGCAAATGAGATAATTCGAGATACTAAACGCGATAATGAACATTTATAAACCGTTTTAAATTGAGCGACGCCACAGAAGTGAAGACCCGAGTGAAAAGCGCACCGGATACTTTTTGCTTCACTCAAACAGATATTGAAATTTTTAACCCTTTCTCACATGAATTTTTTTCTATTTCCTCTGAGACCTACTTTTATGCTAGGATTCGAACTCCATTGATTGGAGTGGGAGGCGTATACCATCACCACTCAGCTATAGGAGCTTGACGCTCGAGCCCGAGGGGGCTCTGACGTCTTGTGGTGATTTAGTACTATGCATACGTGTTGCAATTGTTAAACACGGTGCGATATATATTATTTAACGTATATACACTGCGCTCAGTTGCCTACAGGCAACTCAATGTGAGAAGGCGTTAATAATTTTCGTTTTTAGCTGTGTGTAGCACCTAATATCAGTTATTAATAACAAGTACTTAAACAATTGATATGAAACAGTTGCAAATTTGAAATTTCGTATCTAGCAGGGGTAGGTTAAACCCAATAACGCTTGTCAAGTTTTAAAGCTGACCATAACCTATCACCGACAGGTGGGTAGGTACTGCACTTGATTATGGCAAAAAATTAACCAACGGAAGAGAAGTTAGAGAAACGACAGTGTTGCGCAACGGCCAGGACCCAGCCGGAAAGCCGACAACAGTTGCTTATCACAGAAAAACTAAAAAACATTGTGATATCATTAATTTAATATTTTTAATCATAGATTTCATCAATTATAAAACTTTTAGCTTAAATCTGAAATATTGTCTACTGTTATCATTATAGTCAACGTTAAGGTCCAATCTCTCGTTGAAACTACTTTGGTTGCAGTTGTATTCTGGACAGCTCGTGTGGATGAAAGAAGCGTTTCAGATGATCTGAGTTCCATTGTCTTTCGTAAAAATACAGTGCAACCTTTCACTGGGGTAAATATAAATATTTTTTGACAATAATAAAGGGTATAATAATAATAATAATAATCATAATAATAAATTTTATAGTTAGGTTCAACATAAATAAAGTTAGTTAGAGCTTAAGTTTTGTTTGTTTGAAATTAGCTACGATTTGTGTTTACAGTTTCAGAATGGGTAAAACAGTCATTGCCGCAAAATGTCAGAAATATACACCTGAAATCGCCTTGCTACGCATTTGTCCATTGTATATAAATAAGTTAAAGCAGACGTGTTTTGAACGCTGGTATGCCTACGCTGCACTCGTACTTGTTATTTTCCTGGGACAGCGGGACGTTACTCAGCGTATCATGGACGAATATTTTGATCGTAAAAACGTTTCGTCGTAATCGCATGAAAGAAGTGTGATTGGCAATATTTTGCATAGATGTTGTGTTATATAATACTTTTAGAAACAATGCCATAAACTGTCTCAGTTTAAAGCTTACGAAATACTACTGAACTTGCAGTTAGCGTATATTTTACAATGAAGTCGTTTCTTGTTGAATTACTGAGCCTAAAATGATTGGTATATCTTCTAGAACCGTAACGATATATACCATGTTGAGATACTTGATAATATTTAAAGTTTGTATGTTGGCCGGCCGGCCGCCCAGTGTAAAAATTGGTAAACTGCACAACACTACTGTTGAGCTGGAAACTGGTTTCTAAAACTACTTAAGCCAATTAACACGTGCAAGTTAAGCCGCAAAAACTTGCAACTTGCAACTGCAAGTCTAATAATGCGGTTTCGAATACAACATTAAGTTGCATATTGCAGCTGCAAGTCTTGTAGTGTATTTTTGAATACAACTTTAAGTTGCATATTGCAGCTGCAAGTCTTGTAGTGTGTTTTCGAATACAACATTAAGTTGCATATTGCAGCTGCAAGTCTTGTAGTGTGTTTTCGAATACAACATTAAGTTGCATATTGCAGCTGCAAGTCTTGTAGTGTGTTTTCGAATACAACATTAAGTTGCATATTGCAGCTGCAAGTCTTGTAGTGTATTTTTGAATACAACTTTAAGTTGCATATTGCAGCTGCAAGTCTTGTAGTGTGTTTTCGAATACAACTTTAAGTTGCATATTGCAGCTGCAAGTCTTGTAGTGTGTTTTCGAATACAACATTAAGTTGCATATTGCAGCTGCAAGTCTTGTAGTGTGTTTTCGAATACAACATTAAGTTGCATATTGCAGCTGCAAGTCTTGTAGTGTATTTTTGAATACAACTTTAAGTTGCATATTGCAGCTGCAAGTCTTGTAGTGTGTTTTCAAATACAACATTAAGTTGCATATTGCAGCTGAAAGTCTTGTAGTGTGTTTTCGAATACAACATTAAGTTGCATATTGCAGCTGCAAGTCTTGTAGTGTGTTTTCGAATACAACATTAAGTTGCATATTGCAGCTGCAAGTCTTGTAGTGTATTTTTGAATACAACTTTAAGTTGCATATTGCAGCTGCAAGTCTTGTAGTGTGTTTTCGAATACAACATTAAGTTGCATATTGCAGCTGCAAGTCTTGTAGTGTGTTTTCGAATACAACATTAAGTTGCATATTGCAGCTGCAAGTCTTGTAGTGTGTTTTCGAATACAACATTAAGTTGCATATTGCAGCTGCAAGTCTTGTAGTGTGTTTTCGAATACAACATTAAGTTGCATATTGCAGCTGCAAGTCTTGTAGTGTGTTTTCGAATACAACATTAAGTTGCATATTGCAGCTGCAAGTCTTGTAGTGTGTTTTCGAATACAACATTAAGTTGCATATTGCAGCTGCAAGTCTTGTAGTGTGTTTTCGAATACAACATTAAGTTGCATATTGCAGCTGCAAGTCTTGTAGTGTGTTTTCGAATACAACATTAAGTTGCATATTGCAGCTGCAAGTCTTGTAGTGTATTTTTGAATACAACTTTAAGTTGCATATTGCAGCTGCAAGTCTTGTAGTGTGTTTTCGAATACAACATTAAGTTGCATATTGCAGCTGCAAGTCTTGTAGTGTGTTTTCGAATACAACATTAAGTTGCATATTGCAGCTGCAAGTCTTGTAGTGTGTTTTCGAATACAACATTAAGTTGCATATTGCAGCTGCAAGTCTTGTAGTGTATTTTTGAATACAACTTTAAGTTGCATATTGCAGCTGCAAGTCTTGTAGTGTGTTTTCGAATACAACATTAAGTTGCATATTGCAGCTGCAAGTCTTGTAGTGTGTTTTCGAATACAACATTAAGTTGCATATTGCAGCTGCAAGTCTTGTAGTGTATTTTTGAATACAACTTTAAGTTGCATATTGCAGCTGCAAGTCTTGTAGTGTGTTTTCGAATACAACATTAAGTTGCATATTGCAGCTGCAAGTCTTGTAGTGTGTTTTCGAATACAACATTAAGTTGCATATTGCAGCTGCAAGTCTTGTAGTGTGTTTTCGAATACAACATTAAGTTGCATATTGCAGCTGCAAGTCTTGTAGTGTATTTTTGAATACAACTTTAAGTTGCATATTGCAGCTGCAAGTCTTGTAGTGTGTTTTCGAATACAACATTAAGTTGCATATTGCAGCTGCAAGTCTTGTAGTGTGTTTTCGAATACAACATTAAGTTGCATATTGCAGCTGCAAGTCTTGTAGTGTGTTTTCGAATACAACATTAAGTTGCATATTGCAGCTGCAAGTCTTGTAGTGTGTTTTCGAATACAACATTAAGTTGCATATTGCAGCTGCAAATCTTGTAGTGTGTTTTCGAATACAACATTAAGTTGCATATTGCAGCTGCAAGTCTTGTAGTGTGTTTTCGAATACAACATTAAGTTGCATATTGCAGCTGCAAGTCTTGTAGTGTGTTTTCGAATACAACATTAAGTTGCATATTGCAGCTGCAAGTCTTGTAGTGTGTTTTCGAATACAACATTAAGTTGCATATTGCAGCTGCAAGTCTTGTAGTGTGTTTTCGAATACAACATTAAGTTGCATATTGCAGCTGCAAGTCTTGTAGTGTATTTTTGAATACAACTTTAAGTTGCATATTGCAGCTGCAAGTCTTGTAGTGTGTTTTCGAATACAACATTAAGTTGCATATTGCAGCTGCAAGTCTTGTAGTGTGTTTTCGAATACAACATTAAGTTGCATATTGCAGCTGCAAGTCTTGTAGTGTGTTTTCGAATACAACATTAAGTTGCATATTGCAGCTGCAAGTCTTGTAGTGTATTTTTGAATACAACTTTAAGTTGCATATTACAGCTGCAAGTCTTGTAGTGTATTTTCGAATACAACATTAAGTTGCATATTGCAGCTGCAAGTCTAATAATGCGGTTTCGAATGCAACATTAAGTTGCATATTGCAGCTGCAAGTCTAATAATGCGGTTTCGAATGCAACATTAAGTTGCATATTGCAGCTGCAAGTCTTGTAGTGTGTTTTTGTAAACAACTTTAAGTTGCATATTGCAGCTGCAAGTCTTGTAGTGTGTTTTTGTAAACAACTTTAAGTTGCATATTGCAGCTGCAAGTTACAGATACATACATATCCAAGTCGCAGCTGCAAGTTCGCTCTATCAAAAATTTGCACGCTCAAATTGCAGCTGCGAATATTCGCAACAAATCTTGCACGTGTAAATGGGGCTTTACCGTATGAACTAACAGGACACTTTAAGCTGCTGTATCCATTCATGACGTTCGTTAGCGTTTCCAGGCGTCGCTGACATATCGCAGGTTTTGGCGTTTCACAATAGTCGACGGCCATCCGGATTAATAATGGAGATTCCGGCGGAAATATCACTTGTAAACAGTTTCCGTGACGATGGACTAATTGTTCGCCCGTTTCTAAAGAAAAAACCATCTCAAAGTCCTACACACAAAATAATATTTCTGATATTTAAGAAAAAATTTCTTACATTTAAGAAATATAATTAGCAAAGTGCGCTTGAAAAGTAGTTCTGTTATAAACAGAAAAGATTTCAGAAAACTTTTGAAATAAAGTCAGAAAAAAACGTTTGCCAGATATTTTTTGAAAAATTGTCTTAAATCTCAGAAAAAATTGTCAGATTTGCCACAGAAAAACTTTTCTGAATAAATTCAGAAATATTTTTTTGTGTAAAACCAAATATGAAGCTGATCCTTAAATCCACTACATGTTGACGCACTTTATACACAAATGCCTTGGATATGGTTTAGTTTGAAATTATACATTCTCAGCATTTCCAGCTTGATTAAAAGCGGAATCTATAACAGAGTGGTCCAGTGCCATATCAGATAATCTACAGGTTGCGAGTTCGAACCCTATTCGCAGTACTGAATAAATTACAGATCACATTATTCTTGCCAATAATGTGGACCCGTAGCCTATGTGAGAGGCCTTGGGGGCTAAGCTGCCTAGAAAAATAATGCCTTCCTAAAAATCTTTCAGATTTACTCTTAAGCTTTACGATACTGTTGGACGGCAAGTTGCCGAGCTAGAAATTGTCATAGATTCAGTAAAAACAAGCTAAGCCTAAATCCTGTAAGAACGACCACTTTTCTGATCTCTTTGGTAATATGGCAAAATATTATACCCCTGTCACTCGCAGACTGAACACTTATTAACCCTTTCTCACATGAATATTTTCTATTTCCCCTGAGACCTACTTTTATGCTAAGATTCAAACTCCAGTGACTGGAGTGGGAGGCGTATACCATCACGACTCAGCTATAGGAGCTTGACGCTCAAGTCCGAGGGGGATCTCACCTCTTGTGGTGATTTAGTACTATGTATACGTGTTGCAATTGTTAAACACGGTGCGATATATACTATTTAACGTATATACACTGCGCTCAGTTGCCTACAGGCAACTCAATGTGAGAAGGGGTTAATATAAATAATATTTTGGGGGACCCGTGTTATATACTTAAATTATAGAGGCTTCCGAGTTTTCCTATAGAAACTGCAATAGAGCAAGATTAAGCTAAAGACTAATGTTTACGCTTTAAACTTATGGTTTAAAAATAGGCTAAGGTTAGTGTTACGACCTGAAAAGTAATGCGGGATTCACGTTATAACAGCGGCATGCGGAACACGGTTTGTGTCCCCTGTTGTTTCGACGAAAACGTTATAATTCGAGCACTCATATCGGGTGAACAGACAAAACTGCAATGTCATATGACATTTACTTACAAACCACCGTTCTCAGAAGATCAATGTGTACAAGAGTCGGTATGTCACGTGATACTAAGGGACATTTATGCGAATATCATATGATATTCTAAAATTACAACGAACATCATGTAGGATGAGGGCTTTAAACTAATTTTGGCGCACATTATAGCCATATACCCTATGTCTAAGCCCAAGTTCTTTGAATATTCACGTGTTTCTTAAAATTGATTGCTTTAAGGCACTAATTTGTCCTCAGTCTGCAATGCTAAAACATTTACATCTGGTTGGTGTTTACCTTGGTTACGATACAATGCATGCAGCGGTTTTTAGCATTTTCGTAATATCTTCGTGGCTCGTCCGTATTTTTATGTTTGCAAAATGCAATAGCACACAAGTGTACAGTTTTTAGTGTGTAGATCATATTTTTCTGTGCATTACCTTGCATATTTCTGACTGTTTTGAAACATAATGATCTGCATTTTAAACTGTTGGGGCGCGCACGGATATCCAAGCAGTTGAAGTGTATGGGGATTGAATTTTAATACTAAACAAGATGGTCGAAATATTTACTTTTTAAAGTTAGCCATGAACGTTTTAGATTTAGACGTCCTCTACTGTGAATTCTAACGCATCCGTAACATTTCAAGAACGATCCAGTCTTAAAAATTAAATTGTGATTGTTTTTTCGCAGACATTTCTCAATTTTAACAAAGTAAAGTTCAAAACTTTACATAAAAACGTCCAGTTTTGAGAACTTTAAAGATTTAAATTTATTTTTAGAACTATATTAAAATTTCAGGAATTTAGTATAACCTTTTAAATATTGGGTATAAAAGCGATATGCGCGAGCAATTTGGGGCCAATTTTCGTATTGAAGTGTTGTTTTGCGACGAATAATTTCTTAGTTTTCAGCTCCCTTAAGGGACCCTAACCGTGTATTGTGTGTTTACTGGCACCCTTAGGTTTCAGTTTAATTAAGCTCTTATTGCAAGTGTGTTTGGTTTTTTGTGAGCGACGCTTGTACATTCCCATGCGGGACTCTAACCAGAGTTATTATTTGGAGAAACTGTTACGAATTCAAAAGTGATTCTGCTAAAATTGATTTGTTGTGTGACTTCTAGGATGTTGTACAATGATTGTAAGCTATGAAGTTTTGGTCATGGAGATAGTGCTATATTCAGTTCTAGTTGTGTTTTGCTGCTCTGGGCGTTTAAAAGTTTAGGTTGTTTCTGTTTGCAAATTTTTAGTTTGTTGGAGGTCGCATAAGTTGTATGTGCGTGCAGGCCGAGTTTTTGAAAAATCCCGATCGGGACTCTTACCATTTTTATACTGTGGCATCGGAACCTACTGAAGAATTATTTTGTCTAAATCTGTGATGTTCAGTTTCAGGTAAACGTGGTAGCGGGTAAAGCTACAGCCTTGTTACAATCATATGATATTCAAGGGGACACTATAATCTTCGGGTGCTAATAAATTGATGGAAAGTCGGACGGCAGAGGCACACATGTGCGTAAATACAAAATACACGTCTGCAAATCCATTTCTGACAAAAATCGCTTAGAAAAACACTGTCATAATTCAAAGTTCAAATTTCAAATTCTAATATCATATATTCAACAGGACAATAATTTGGGTATGTTACTTTAAGTATGCAGACATTTGAATGATATTCGCTGACAATGCATCGAATATCATATGATATTGAAGGACCAAAGGTGACCTACACATTATGATGACAGACAAATACGACTTTTCGAATAAGATATGAGGTCTATTAGCAGACAAAATGTAACCCAATAGTCTAATAGGGACAAATGTGTCCCAAGCTGCCCCGGTTAGAACGCGAACCCCGCATAATATAGGCTGTCAGGTAAAAATAATACCTGGTCCAGTTGCGGTCGAATTATACAGCTGACCAACAAACATTTGGCACGATGCCCAATTAATGAACCAACCACGAGTTAAATACGACGTTCGTCCGCTGATCCATGCAGATTGAAATGTGATATGATAACGACTGTAAACAAAATATTGTTTTTTAAATTTTAATTACATAGCTAGCAGGGTGCAATTGGAGGTGAAAAATATCGGAGCCGGAGGCTGATTTTCTGCCGGAGCCTCAGGCAGACCTCCGGTTGTACCCTGACAGCTAGTTTATTTTAAATTTATTGACTTTACGACGGGAATACAATCATTAAATTTTCGCTGTACAATTGGACATTTTACGTCTGTTAAAAAATTGGGGGCCGGCAAATGTATAGATAAGGTACGGAACAACGGATAAGCATATTCCTAAGCCTAAGCTAAAGTTTTAGCGTAAGAATAAACAAAAGCCTCGAATCAATAGCGTCAACGGAAGAACAAACATTTGCATAATTCTAAGCCTAAAGCAAAAAGTAGTCTAAAGCTTAAGCTTAAATCAATATCGGAAATTGGTGCAGCCCGCATTTATACGTGAGCCAAAAGTTTCCGCTTTCCTCTAGAGAATGATTTTTAGTCTAATGAAGCAATCTTGATTACTGTAGTGACCCGAATAAAGAGGATGGTAATAAGAGGGGCTTCATTTTGAGTACCAATCAATAGGAGTTCGATTCCAAACAAGAGTCCGTAAGCGGATAGAGTACCTAAACCCACATTAGAGTCCATAAATATCAATTATTCCAATTGTAGTGTATAAATCACTCCAGGACCAAATAAAGCTGAGTTGGAAACTTTAAAGAGTACTTCAGTTTTGAAGGTACGTTCCTAAGCATAACATGCATTATCGCTCAAAAATGCTTAATTCAACGGATATTTGCAATACTGGATATATATCAGTAACGAATGCCGGCAGACGGTAAAAATAAATGACAGTCAGCAACCGAATAACAGTGGGTACCTTCTGGAGAAGTCAAATAAATATCAGTCCTTCCTCTTAATATTCGGGTCACTACAGTACAAGTTAAAGATACTGAAGCTATTTCTTTAAAAATGGATATTTTACATTTTACTTCCAAACGCTTAAAATTAAGGTTTAAGCTAACGATATATAAAGGGTTAGGAAACAGACCAGACGGCTGTTACACACTTCCCCCCACATTTCAGGATACGGTTTAGGCTTAGGCAGGGTTTAGACTGAAGCTTAGGTAATCCTTTAGGCTAAAGTTTAGCCTCAAATAAGGCATTTCGAAACCTAAGCCTAAGCCTGAACCTAAGCTTTGTGTACAAGAGAATCATGACGCAAGCCTTTTCATAAATCTAAATCCAAGCCTAAGCCTAAGTCTAAGTCTGTGATAGAGAAGTGCACAAAACCCTTATAAATTTCGATTCACATGACTAAGAATTGTCCGCTGTTTAATCTGCATATTTCTGAGCTGAACTCAGCTCTTACTTAAAATTAGGTGAAACTGTTAAAGAATTTATAAGGGGACGGGCCAATGTATAGAACATGGCCGGATCGTTTTAGGGAGGGGCTATAATAGAGTCAGTTTAAGCTTTATACTAAATTTTTTCCGTAGGCTTAGGCTTAGGAATAGGCTCAGCTTTACGCTTAGGTTTAGGCTTTAGGTTTAGGCTTAGGAATATGGGCCCATGTAAAGATTCAGGGGCGGAACGTTTTTTGTGGGATTCGAAGACAGTAAGCTTACGCTTTAGACTATTTTTTGCTTGGCTTAGGCTTAGGCTTAAGAATACGCTCATTTTATATGCCTAGACTTATGCGTAGGCTTAGGCTTAGGCGTAGGAATATGCTTATACTACTGTTCCGGCCCTGTTCTATACATGGGCCAGGGTACGTAAGCACACTCTATCACCTCAACTTACTGATGGTTCCAAGTCTAAGCCTTTGTAAACATCAGGGGCAGAACATTTTTCTGAAACTTACAATTTGGACGAATTTTTGCTTAGGCTTTTAGGCTTCAAGCTTTGCTAAAGCTCATTCTTACGCTTACACTTAGGAATATACTTATACGACTGTAACTTACGACTGTGTCCTATACATTGGCCGGAGTTAAGATTGCATTCCAAGTAAATAATTATACTAAAACTCGTTCATACATTTCCCGTTGAAATTCGACAAACATCTGTTGCTCATCGAACACAGCCAAATGATACTCGGGACCAACGTCCCAACAGGCTTGTTCCGCTTGTTCGTAGAAATATCCAGGACCTTCCGTTTTGAAAGCGTACTCTTGGTCGCCAATGATTATCGCATCTAAACATTTCCCTTTAGCCCGATTATGGAAGGCACTCGTTAGTAACCACTGGCGGACGCAAGGATGGGAGCCATGCCGTAATGCCCACCCCAGCAAGGATCAGACTGAAATTGTGTAGCATAGTTTAGTGCTAACCTTTTAGGCTTACCGATAGGTTTTGGTTTGCGCACTTAGACTTTTAAGCACGTAAGTTATCTTATGGAGTTTTAGCTTAAAAGCTAGAACAGAACAGTAAAGCATATTTCTAAACCTAAGCCTAAGCCGAAACCTAAGCGTAACAACGAGCATATTCCTAAGCATAAGGCTAAGCCTAAGCCGAAACCTTAGCGTAACAATGAGCATATTCCTAAGCCTAAGCCTAAGCCAAGCAAAAAAATTAGTCTAAAGCATAAAGCTTACTCTATTGAAGTTCCACAGAAAAACTCTCCGTCCCTGATCTTTATATGTGCGTTTGGACCGAATCTCTGATTCATAATAATATGTATCAGGGTTGAAAACCAGCATTTTTGTTCGAGAAGGTGTATAGCCCCGTGGAAAAGAATCATATACCCCTACGACCTTGAGTATTCTTGAGGGTTGCCTTAACAAACGAGGTGTTTTCTTATGTTTCAACGAATTTCCAAACGAGATAATTCCTTCGACCCATGTAATGATCAGGGACGGATCGTTTTTCTGTGGGACTAGAAAAGAGTAAGCTTAAGTTTTAGACTAATTTTTTGGTTGGCTTAGGCTTAGGCTTATGAATAACCTCATTCTTATGCGTAGGCTTAGGCTTAGGCTTAGGTTACGAATATGCTTATACTACTGTTTTGGCCCTGTTCTTTACATTGGCCATTCGTTCTAATGCTCAATTTGTACACAGTTCCTGCATATATAATGTGTAATTTATTAACTTACCTACAACTCCGTTCACTGCAAAAACCAACAACACTATTATGAAACAAGTTACCATTAGCAAAATTTATTATCACAGTCTTGTAACCGTTTTAAGCTCTGAACCAACGAAAAGTAGAACTTCGATGCCTGTTATCCTATAAAAGAATTCAGATTATCACAGGTACAGTTTGGAAGTATTGTTTGTTTATTTGGTTTTGCAATTTGATACTGTTTATTAAACTGCAGTAATTGCAATTTTGGTCAGATGCAATGTATTTGCAAAATGCACCTGTTACAACAACGGTGTCTCACATAAAGTGCGTACCAAGGACTGTATTGCAACAGGATAACCTATGGCTGTTAAAACTTTTGGCCAACGTAAAGAACAGAGGCGGAACAGTATTATAAGCATATTCCTAAACTTAAGCCTAAGTGTAAGCATACACCTAAGCGTAAGAATGAGCATATTTGTATGCCTAAGCCTAAGCCTAAACCCGAACAAAAAATTCGTCTGAAACTTAAGGTTACTCTATCGTAGTGCCACAGAAAAACGTTCCGGCCCGGATCTTTACATGAGTCAAACCTTTGGTCAACGAATGTAGACGAGCGATAAATTTGTCAACGCGAAATGTTATTTTAGAAGCTTTAAGAGGCCTTTTTCTTGTTTTTCCGAAAATTTTTAAGGGGAAATCGTACGTCCGTGCTATCCCATTTTGGGCCCATGTAAAGATCATGGGCAGAACGTTTTCTGTGGAACTGTAATAGAGTGAGCTTAGGCTTTAGGTTAATTTTTGGTTACGCTTAGGCTTTGGTTTACGCTCATTATTACGGTCAGGCTCAGGCATTGGTTAATAGGCTTAGGCTTAGGAATATGCTTGAACTACTGTTACGGCCCTGTTCTATACATTGGCTTCCTTTTGTAAATGCCCTTAACTTCAAAACAGTCCAACGGTCAAGTGGGACTAAGAAGACTTTACCATCAAAATTAATTTGGCAGTTGTGTATAATACATTCCCCAACACTTAACGTTAAGGCTTAGCCTTAGGTTTGGAGTCAGGCTAAGCCTAAGCCTATGCTTAAAAGCTAAATGCTTAGGAAATATGCTTAGGCTTAGGCTTATCCTTATGTTTAGAGTTCGGATTAGCAGTCTTTGGTGGAGACTGGAGTTATACTTTTGATGATGTCCGGCGCCGTCCGTCATCGTACGTTACCGTGCGATATCTAACGTGAATTACTCACGTTCCATACCGTATGGACGGCAACGAACAGCGCCACACGGTATTAAGTATAGCGCCATCGTTAGGCTTTAGGCACAGGTACTGTAGTGACCCGAATAAGAGGGAGGGGACTGATATTTATTTGACCAGTCCAGATGGTACCACCCCATTGTTATTCGGTTACGGACTGTTATTTATTTTTAACCCACGCTCCGCCGCCCTTCGTTGCTGATATATATCCGGTATTGCAGTTATCAGTTGAATTAAACGTTTATTTGTCTTGTGTCAATAGCTTGAACGATAATACAAGGATATACTTAGGAATGCACTTCCTATCGTTAAAATGGTTAACTCATGATATCTCAATAAAGCAAAACTACAGCTTTTCTGTCATGATCGTTTCTCACATCTGGCGTTTATTTGTATTTGCTCAAAAACATAAGTATTTACTTAAGTCGGGAACTTAAGTAATTACTAGTATAACTTAAGTAGATACTTAAGTGACATTTTGGAAATCCAGCCAATATTGCCAACTGGTGATGGAAGCTATGCAGCCATCAGCTAATTACACTCACACTATAGATTGCACTAGCGCCGTACGTTGACGGACGGCGCCGTACGACAAGCATAGCGCAACCCTAAGACAGTATGTAAATTAAAATAGCTAAACATTGTAACATTTTAGTAAATGTATTAATACCACAGCTTATATTCTCAAATGGCTGTAGAAACGAACACCAGTTTATGATAGGTTTTCAAACGAACGAACATACGGCTTCTGCAAGTATCATCGTTGGTGCCACATATCATGGGCAGGACCTATTTACACAAAACAAAAAAGTATTTCTGAATTTATTCAGAAACGTATTTTCTATGGCAAATCTGGAAAGTTTTCCTGATATTTAAGACAATAATTTTTCTAAAAATAACTCGAAAACGTTTATTTTCAGACTTTATTTCAAAGCTTTCTTGAAAACTTTTGTGTTATAACAGAAATACTTTTCAAATGCACCTTGCTAATTATATTTCATAAATGTAAGAAATTTTTTGTTAAATATAAGAAATATTATTTTGAGTGTTTTCTTAGTAAGGTTTTGCTTAAAAAAGACACTGAGTCAAATGATTTATTCATAATACACAGTATCAGTAAACCAGTTCTAAACAATTTTCCAGCCTTCTGTGGCCTGGAACACACAATTGTGTGCGCTACAGTATCAGGACAATTCGTCGCCTAACAACTCATCTACCGACAACTTGTAATCTGAAATCTCGTCGACTCGACAATTTTTTGTCCGTCATTAGGATTGGGATTACGTTGGCTTTATCCATAGGCTTGATTTGAGATTAGGACCCTGTCAGTCGACATGGTCTTTCGGCCGGCATAATTATCGTACATTACCTTCTATATGTAATATACAAATTCAATTTTCGCCGTTCCAATTAATACATAATGGCTGGGTTTCTGAAACCATACTTAAGTATCGCTTGGGAATTAAGTACATGCTAAGCACTTAACCATTTGGTCGTTTTAAAAGCGTAGTTAAGTTAAGGAAATACTTAATCCGCTGACTAAATCTGATAGATTTCAAACTAACCGTTCAGGTATACAAACCTTGGTCTAACTGAAATTGCAGACTCGTCTTGCCTGCTTAATATAAGTCAAAACTATTACTTTTTTGTTATGACAATCGCTCACATATGGCGTTTACGTGTTTTGTTCGAACAGTATAAAGTATTTACTTAAGTCAGCGACTTAAGTAATACTTGAGTATAGTTTAAGTAAATACTTAAGTAAGATTTTAGAAACCCAGCCAATATGTGTTACATATTGAATTAGTTTACTATCATTCGGTCAATTATCTGTCGTGTTTGCAAAGGGAATACATAAACGTTTTGCGATCCAGCAAAATTTTCTACTTGAATAATCTGTTCAACATCGTATAAAAGGGCGTTTTCTTGTTTTTCAAACGTTTCGAATCAAATGTATCCGCTACGACCCTCGAAAGAAATTAATTAATGTTTAATTTGACGGCCGAATGAGAGTTGCTGGTCGAGTTGTGAGTACTCCATTGAGTTCGAGACAAAATTGTCTATGTTGCTTGTTGTATAGCATCAACAGCTCCTGGCGTTATTGTTGTTGTTGTTGCTCGCTGTGATGACCGAATTTCGATCAATCGATCCGAGTTCAATTCACCGTGACGTTCAGTTGAACAGGAGCGAGTGAGGCGAGTTGTCGAATTCAAACTTCAGTCGATAAACGGGTTGCGTTCCAGGTTCAAATTTTGAATGTTCTTCGTTTGTATTTCCGAACCGGCTTTTGATCAGCGAATGGTCTGCGGCCAGCGAGAGTGCAATCCAATTGTTTCATTTCACACAATATCGTATCTGCATTCATTTGTTCAGCGTTCAGGGCTAAGAACATTCGTTTATCTTGATAAACAGTGCTAATAATAAATGGTTTACCTTCACTACCAACAGTATCGTGCATTTGAGTCACAGGAAGAGCATCTTGACGTTGACTTACAACAGTGACGTCATGCTGTTGGTCGTCGATGACGTCATCGCATATTACAGGAGTCGAATGACCAAAAAACCTACCACTGGTCGCAACTGGAGTACCACAAAGGACAGGAGAGTCGAGTGGGAGAGCAACGTTCACATCTGTCGTGGCAGGAAGGCCGTCTCCGTCATTAATTGCCGAATAAACTTCGTGAAAATGTTCAACAATTACAGATACTGGAAACGCGAGAAGCACAATTCCGACGATGGAAACAACTGCGGCGACCACTTGACCGCACGCGGTGATTGGATAAACGTCGCCGTATCTGAAAACGCAACACTTAGGGTGGTACTATACTTGTCTTGCGACGCCAGCCGACACCGTGTTTTACAGCGTCGCGGGCCGACACCCGGCGGCGCGCGCAAAGTTCTTTACTGTGACACGCAGCGGAGTGCGGCGGCATCTGGCGGCGTGCGGCGGCGTGCGGCGGAGTCCGGTGGCGTCCGGCGACATGCGCAGGCGTCCGGTGGGACGCGACGAGTATAGCGCAACCCTAACTATCATAATCGAGCGGTGCGGTGGTGGTAAACAGACTTTCGTCCCGTAGTGCCAACATTCAACTTCAACCCAAAATTGAAACTTAAGCCTAAGCATAAGCATAACAATGAGTTTATTCCGTAGACTAAGCCTAAGCCTAAGCCAAGCAAAAAAATTAGTGTAAAACTTAAGCTTACTCCATTCTAGTCCCACAGGAAAACGTTCCGCCCCTGATCTTTAAACGGGCCGAAATTTTTGAGCCCAAAAGCAAGGTGATCTGGCTACAGGGACCTCTATCATTGGCAAAGTCGACAAAATTACGTATATTTAATAATCTTACCCAACAGTGGTCATTGTAATAATACAGAACCACGCAGACGCCGGGATCGACTCAAAATCAGGACTGTTTGACTCGTATTCGAGGTAAAACATTACGGTTGCGAACATCATATTTGTCGTCAAAATGAATAAAATTAGCATAATCAACTCTTGCCAGCTGTTTTGCATTGTTTTGCCGACCGATTGAAATCCTCTGTAAAAAATACAGATAGCAAATTAAACGATGACGTCATAGTTGTCGGGACTGACGCCGCAAGCCAAAAAATATTTATTTAGTAAATTCGTGCAGAACAGGATTGTTGAGGTATGTTGCGTTCACACAAAAAATTGTTTTTTCGGTGCTTAGTCTTTAATGGGTCATCCACGTTATACCGTCAACAGTGGCGGATTCAGGATCTCAAAATGGGGTGGGAATTTCACCGGTAATAAACTTATTTTTGACCAACACACAAACCACGAACTATTGTCATAAAATTGACTTCTTTACGTTCGTTCAATTGAGATGAATCTCAAATAAAACTAACGCATCAACGCAATTTAGATCTAAACAACAAGGTGGCAACATAGGTTCGGATTTGGTTTCAAACAAGAACAAATTTAAAGTCTCGGATTCGGAAGCCAATAGAAATAAACAGCGTAGACAGCAATTGACACTCTAAATAATTTTTGTCGAGATGCTGTTGGGGGCCCACGGCCGGGGTGGGCCCCCATTGGATTCGCCATTGACCGTCTACACAGTTTTTCACAGTAGCGGATAAAACAAGAAATACTGATAAGTAACGAATGTTGAAATTAGCACAATTTTGTTTAATTGGTTTGTCATTAATATATCTGTGGAGAGTTTGAGATTTTGGGCGGTCGCAATGCACTCATTTGATTGCTCTCTGTACCTAACGACTAGCGTCCTCGCTTATCCACCCTTGTGTACTACTTACGCCACTGTCCACCAATGCTCACCTTGAATAGCGAGCAAGTTTGAGCACTCGCAAAACCCGCATAACTCGCAACGCTCGAAATATTCGAATCATCAAAAATGATTTTCGAATTTCGCCGACAGTTTCAAACTCAACTCCGCTCAACTTTGCGGCGATTTCAATGTAAAATGGAAAAATTGCAAAAAAATCAATCCAAAACAACGGAGTTCGCGAGTACTCGAGCAATGACGGCGCCGCCCAGACTCGAAGAGCGAACTCGAGCGTAAAAAACACAACACACAACGCGTCGACAATTTCAAGCTTTGTCAACACTGGTTCATTGTCTTGTGTTGCCGTGTCATTCAGCTAAAATTATATCTATATATATTAAAGCTTGGAATTCCCCATATGCGTATTTTGGGCAACTTTCCAGCATTACTTTGTTTACAATATTATCTTTGAACAGAAAAGTGAATGTTCTGTGAAAAGAAATTTAGCATACAGATTGCTGTACATTCGCTAATATATGTGCATTGCGCAAAGCTGGCTGACAAGTAAAAATTATTAACGAATCGTGTCAATAATACAAAACATTTTTTGTGTGTTAAAATCGACTCGGTAAAGTAACTAACAGTATTACCACCACAGATCATATCAAAAATAGAGGTATACCCACTATAGGACATGGGAACTGTAGGACTCAGAGACTGAAAAACTATGGGTTAGAGTTAGGCTTAGGTCTACGATTAGGTTTGGGCTAAGCGCTATGTATACACTTAGATTTAGGCTTAAAATAGCCATCAGGCAGTTTAAGCTAACATAAGCCAATATTCGTAGTCACTCGATGAAGATATTAGTGTCTTTAGGAAATAAAGATGAATTAGCTAAAGCTTATAAGCTACATTTACAACAGATTTGTTCGGCAGTCGATATTGTGGCAGCGAACTGATTGTTAGGCAAGTAATCGTAGTCAATACAACCACAATTGATATAATGTTGAATACCTGAAAAATCACCGTTAATGTTTTCATAAATCGTACCGAATCGAAACTATTGTAAGCTTTTGGGCACTTTTCACAACACAGAATAGGCTTAAACTCACAGGTTTCGAAATATGAAATGGCCAACATAAGCTTATGCGTTTTTCTAATCCTAAGCCTGAACCTAAGTCGCATTTTTAATGTGAGGGTATGTGGACAAGACGTAACGTCGATAATGATTGGATGATGAGAAATGAAAAACTTCTTTGTTTTAATATTAATAGTTACAAGCTTATTTAAACTGACTTAAATGTACGACTATGGCAATACCATTGATAATAATATTGTCAGTAAGCAAGTATTCATTATATGCACAGTGCAAAATCACCGCAAAAAGTATAACTTTTAATATCCACTGTTGATTGGTTTATTCCAGCGCTAGTGAGCAATCTTAAGTATCCTCAATTGAATTCAACTCACAGTTCAAACAACCATCCAAATTTTCAGCTGTGTGCACCCACCTATTGTCAGTTAGCAATTGGTCTTGTACCTTTTGTGACCATCAGCTTCTGAATGTCTTATGCGGTAGAAGTTTTCTAGCCGTGCCAGAACATCCTTAATATGTCACACTTGATTTGAAAACCTATCGCTAACGGATAATATTTGCGGCCCATGTATAAAACAGGGCCGGAACAGTAGTATATAAGCATATTCCTAAGCCTAAGCCTAAGCCTAAAGCGTATGGATGAGACGATTCCTAAGCCCAAGCCTAAGCCTAAGCCTAAGCCTAAGCAAACAAATGAGTCTAAATCAAAAACTGACTCTATGATAGCCCCTCCGGAAAACGATCCGGCCCTGTTCTATACATGGGCCATAGGTGCTATATCCCAACAAACGCGGGACGTTTTCTGAGCAACAGCAATAGAATAAAGTTCAAGCTTTAGATTAATTTTTGTTGCTTATGTTTAGACTTTGATATAAGCTCGTTGATTCGCTTAGGCTTAGGAATACACTTATGCTACTGTTTCGGTGCTGTTCTATAAATTGGCCGCGATTTGAGCATACGATGCAATATTTCAGTTGAAACTGACTAATTATCGTAGGAAATGTTGAAACCTACAAACGCGACGGTGGACGTTTTTGGATTATCCATATGCTCCCAGACAAAATTTCTGCTCGCCCCACAACGACGTTTCGTGTCCATATCAGCGTTTGCGTCGACCAATAGAGAAGACGACCCTAAAATGTAAAATTGAAATAATTAACGTTTTATGGACCAAATTTATTTCAACAACACGCAACATCTACGGATTACTCGTTCGCATTATACTGTTTCATGCTACGAGTCGAACAGTTGTCTTACCCTGATCATTCAGCAATAGGAGCTTGCCGCTCGAACGCGAGTAGACTGTCACATCTGGTCGAGATAGGATTGCGCTATGCTTTTGTTGACGGACGGCGCCGTCCGTCACCCGTCGGTCACCCATCCGGCGCCCTCCGTCACCTTGGGGCCATACGGAAGACGGACGGTGACGGACGGCGCCGTACGAGGGACAGACGCTGACGGACGGCGCCGTACGAGGGACAGACGCTGACGGACGGCGCCGTACGGGTGACACATGGTGACGGACATCGCCGGACGTCAAGTATAGCGCATCCCATACTGCATTGCATTCACGCTTAATTAACTCTTATCCACTGCACACACTGCATATTGTTTCACGTATATAATTGCAATTCCGTAACTCATAATATACGCAGTGTAGGAAGAACAGGCCAATTGCTAAACTGATGTTTTAGCGGGGTAGGATAATTTTAGCCAGGGTGGAAATCCGATTTAAAAGGTCACAATTTTCAACTGAAATGTCCTGTTCTTAGATCTTACATTTCCGCTTAGGCCTGCATATTCAATCGAATAAACTTGTTTTACCTCGAATATTTTCTTCATTGTCTTCTGACGCGGAATCAGCGATTTTATGTCGGCAACAGTCGGCGATATCACTCAAATCGATTCGCCAAAATTTCATTTCGCTCTGAAACCGGAAATAAAACCGTTAGCATGGCCAGGGTTCATGCGGCACCCTACGCTGCCGTCCGTCGCTGTGAAGAGTCACGGTGACCGACCGCGATAGACGGCACCGGACGCCATTTCGGTTCGTTTGGGCATCTTTTTTTCAAAATGAGTTTAGTTTGTCACAGAACTCACATTATTTACTGTGCATTGGGCCAATGTTACTTTGAGGGGCGTAACAGTAGATTAAGCGTATTCATAAGCCTAAGCCTAAGTGTTACAAAAATGAATTCCTAAGCCTAAACCTAACCAAAAAATGTAACCTAGAATCTAAACCTACTCTTTTATAGACCGACCAGAAACCTGGACTCCCCTTAAAGTCAATTTGCCGTGCATTGCATATATGTTGTGATATATTAACAAGTTCTTGTTCCTATGACCAATGTATATCTAAGGACCGTAACAGTAGTATAAACATATTCCTAAGCGTAAGGATAATACTATACCTAAGCCTAAGTCTACAGCTAAGCAAAAATAGTCTAATTTGTTAAGCTCGAAAAAATTGTCTGCTCCTAATATACACAGGTTCAAACTTTTTACTTGAAAAAAATCAATACATGTCACATATTTACTGTTATACATAC
The DNA here is from genome assembly GCA_030248215.1 of Enoplolaimus lenunculus. NCBI lineage: Eukaryota > Metazoa > Nematoda > Enoplea > Enoplida > Thoracostomopsidae > Enoplolaimus > Enoplolaimus lenunculus. Next base: position 76,584 of record JASANG010001671.1, read on the forward strand.
AGAGAATCGAACCCGGGTTTCTCGCATGTCCGGCACACATGCAAACCACTAGACTACTGACCCGAGATGTCATCGTGCAAACTGCACTAAATTGCTGTACTATTAATGTTTTAGTAGTTTTTTTATACTCCGGTAATATATTTTTGCATGTTTCTAAAACAAACTTTTGTTGCAATCATAAATTCTTACGCGAAACGTTTCTAAGCAACAAAAATCCGGCACATGAACGCAGCCAAACCGGTACAAATTAGCAATCGCGTTGAACAAAAACGGTGACCGATCAAAATACACAGGGTCGTGAACCGAAGCAGCAGCGGCGGCCGCCGGCGTCGATCGACTTGACCCAGCGTCGTCGACGCTCACCGGTAACTCGTCGATGAAACTAATCTCGGTCAAATCAATATTAATTTCGTCACATTCTTCAATTGACTCAAAATGAGTTGTTAAATTTGGCGAAAATAGTCGAGTTTTCGTTGAATTTGAATGTTTTTGAAATGTTTCAACTTCAACTTTTGACGCAGTCGAACGCTCTGTTTTACTCGAGGCGCCGCCGCTGGTTGAGGAGCCAACAGCATCAGGTGAAAGCGTTGTAGGTCGTGAAATTTGTGATAATTCACCTAAAAGAGTGTTTGGGTATCGGCTCAGTATTGATTGGTCAATATTAAATATAACACCGCATAGACTAAGCGATAAATAGTCGTTGCCATATTGGACGGATTCTAAATTTGAATTGATTGTGGTTGTTAGTTTAGTTGATACATTTGGAGATGATGGTATAAAATATACCCGATCAAATGTTGGAAGCAGTGCATTTTGCGCCTCACATGGACGTCTGGGTCGGATTTCTGGACCAGTACGGGTTGAGCAACCAGATGGGAGCCCTTCGATGCCGCTGGGGTCTACTGAGCGACTGGCAATACAAGTATCCAGAGTTGGGTACGTCTGTGGATGGGACATGTCTACTGAGCGACCGGGAATACAAGCATCCAGAGTTGGGTACGTCTGTGGGTGGGACATCGACGGACAAGCAGCCTGAGGGTGGTAAGTCATTTCGTCATCAGCGTCTGATGAAACGATGAACATTGCAAGACAACGTTTGCTTTTCAGTGTACAGCCTGGACGTCGTACGCGTGATCGGGATCGAGCTTTGCGTGTACGGGAACTGAAAATATTTAGAAAAAACCACCAAAATCGCTATGAGCGTATATATTTATTCTCAAATGCGTATAGCATCTATTACCAGTTAGCGATCGAGTCTCAAACTGACTTGTTCAATTGAAAGTGTTAAAATTGGCACAAAAGTAGCACAAATCAAATATGAACACATGTGCTAAAAATTCCGGCCAATGTAAAGAACACAGGGGCGGAACAGTAGTATAAGCATATTCCTAAGCCTAAGCCTAAGCCAAGTAAAAAATAAGCCTAAAGCTTATGCTTACTAGATTCTAGTAAAACCGAAAAACTCTCCGCCCCTGATCTTTAGATGGGCCTTTCGAAGCCCACCATCCATTGGTTCGAAAGTTGTAAGACATATAACCAACTGGTGCTAGGTGCTACACACACATTTCAGGATACTGTCCGAATCCGCAAGTGTATAAAATAAGAAAAAAAAATATTTAAAAAAAAAAAACAAAAAAAAAAAAAAACAAAAAAAAAAAAAAAAAAACAAAAAAAACCAAAAACAAAAACACAAAAAAAAAAAAAACCAACCAACAACACAAAAAAACAAACCAAAAAAAAAAAAAAAAAAATCAAAAAATAAACACCCACCACCCAATTGTTAAGCCTAAGCCTAAGCCTTCAAGTAAGAATGATCATATTCCTACGCCTAAACCTTAAGCCTAAACCACGCAAAAAATTAGTCTAAAGCGTAAGCTTACTCTATTCTGGTTTCACTGAAAAACGTTCCGCCCTGAAGCTCATGAACAAGACTTAGACGTCAAACTCAGCACAAATATATATAATATTATATATATAATAACATAAGTTTCCAACGGAAATAGTTAAAAAAATGAACTGAAGAATTACGTTAAACAGAAAAACAGACCCTTCAGGCCAATTAAAATTAGTTTTAATGTAAAAATTATGCTTTTGATTCAAAATACCAATGAAAATATCGCAAATCCTTCGACTCCTGTATTTTTGACCTCCGGTTGCCCGCTGCTTTTCACATTTGCTAACTGGGACAAATAGGTGTTCACAGCATAGCCATTGTATAGCACAGTGGTGTAACAGTTGTATAAGAATATTTCTAAGCCTCAGCCTAAGCATAAGAAAGAGAATATTCCTAAGCCTAAGCCTAAGCCTAAGCCTAAGCGCAAGAATGAGCATATTCCTAAGCCTAAGCCTAAGCCTAAGCGTAAGAATGAGAATATTCCTAAGCGTAAGCATAAGCCTAAGCTAAGCCAAAAAATTTAGTCTAAAGCTTAAGCGTACTCTATTCCAGTCACACAGAAATCCGTTCCGCCACTGATCTTTATAATACAACAGTCTTACCAAATCATAGCATGCAAGCGGTACTAAATGTTGCTGAACTTCGCTCCTGATACAACGCAATCATTAAGTTTACTGGTAATAGTACATTTGGTCTTCTTATAATGAAATACAATAATTTAATTATGTATTAAATATACAAAATATTCTGCGGTAACAAGTAAAATATCTAAAACCCTATTCACACGTGCAAGTTTTTGTTGCGAGAACTCGCAGCTACAATTTGCGCGAGTACTAGCATCTTCAAGTGTTTGCAAAGACACATTATTTACATTACGAATCTTGACATAAATTTATGTGAATTAATTTGCAGTCTACTGCAATGAATATCAAGCATAAGCTATAAATTACCAGTTCACACGCAATCGTAATCAATTAATTCGACTTGCAAACTCATTCATACCTACGAAATAATGCTTGGCGTTTATTTGCCGTGAATAGTTTGCAGCTGCAAGTTCTTCGAATGAATTTTTGAAAAAAGTTGCAGCTGCAAATTTCAGCTGCACAAAATATTCTCACGTAAAGAGGTTTCTGGTAGAAATTTCTTGACTTGAAAACGCTTTCACACCGATTCATTTACTATTTTCAAGCGCCGTAACCATAGCCGTAGACTACGAAATACCAAACAAGTTTGATATTTGAATTAATTCAAGAAATTCAAACGACTTGCAAATGTGTTCACTCGTGTAAAATCAATTTAACAGCATAAATTCAAGTGAATAAAATTTGCAGCTGCAACAACTTCACAGCTGTATTGTGACCAAACTTGCACATGCCAGTTGCATCTGCATTTGTTTCGGGCAAAAACTTGAACGTGTGAATAGGAATTTAACACTTTTATGGTCCCTGCCAAACAACAGGGCCTCCCTATAAGGAACATGAGACCCCCGTATGTGCCATACGTATCTTCAGCTTCAAAAGATACTTGAATATCTTTTAATATGATTTAAGGGTTGCACGATATTCTCCGCATGCCATCAAATACAATTTCGCCAGCTTATATTTTTGTTAGCAGCGCATTGCAGCGATCGGCGTCGGCGTGTGGCACAGTAAAGTGTAGCGCAACCTTCCGCTGTAGAAATGGACCACTTTAGGCCCTGACAACAAGCAAACCATATAAGGGAAGGTTACTTTGTCAACGACCCCAGAGGTTTCGATTTCAAGGGCCGCTGTTGTTCAACGAGGGTCAGTTTTTAATCAAAAAAAAAACCATTCGAAAATCAAATTTTGGCCGGAAACACAAGGTTTACAGGTCTCTTTTGTGTGACATCGATACTGGGGCCCATGAATAGAACAGGGACGAAACAGTAGGATAAACATATTCCTAAGCCTAATCCTATGAGCTAAAGCCTAAACCTAAGACTAAGCCTAAGCCTAAGCCTAAGCCTAAGCCTAAGCCTAAGCCTAAGCCTAAGCCTAAGCCTAAGCCTAAGCCTAAGCCTAAGCCTAAGCGTAATAATGAGCCTATTTCTAAGCCTAATCCTAAGCGCAAGCAAAAAAGTTAGTCAAAAGCTTAAACTAACTCTATTACAACCCCGTCAGAAAACGATCCGGCCCTGTTGTATACATAAGCCGTCATTTGTGCCACGTTTTTGCCTTTTACTATCGGACTTTGAGTATTTCTTCTAGAACTTAGGGCAGAATTGTACTTTGTACAGTTTTCTTATTATCCAACGGTTAATTTACAGAAATTAATAGATTTCTCGGCACGCGTATAGAAACTGTAAAAGTTCATATGAATGCAATGGCCAAAATTGAACTTATTTTTTATTAATAATTAAATCTTTTATCCGACGCAAAAAATTGTTTAGATTACTGTAGAAGTTTTGACCAATGTAATGAACAGGGGCGGAACAGTATTATAAAAGCATATTCCGAAGCGTAAGCCTAAGCCTGAACATGACACCGCACGAATGAACGTATTCCTAAGCCTAAGGCTAAGCCTGAACCTAAGCGCACGTATGAGCGTATTCCTAAGCCTAAGCCTAAGCCTAAGCCAAGCAAAAAATTAGACTAAAGTTTAACCCTTTCACTCATAGAGTATACTATGAGCAACTAAATACAATAATGTACGAGCAATACACACACTGTGAGCAGCGTTTAACAATTTATAACATATATGCGCAGTGCAAAATCTCCACAAGACGTGAGAGCCCCCTCGGGCTCGAGCGTCAAGCTATTATAGCTCAGTGGTCATCGTCTTACCTTCAAATTACATCTCATATGAAATTGAAAATATTCATGTGAGTAAGGGTTAAGCTCACTCTTTTCCAGTTTCGCAGAAAAACGTTCCGCCCCTGATCTTCACATGGGTCGAAGTTCTGAAGTGGATACCCTATTTGTCCAGTGAGGATTGACCTGATCGCTGTTCAAGAATATAGACGTCGAAAAAAACCATAGCGTAGTTGATGACGGTTTACCTGGTTATGGACCAAATTTGTCGCTACGGTTCGCCGCAGGTAATGGGCTTTTAATTTCGCACCAGAGAATCAAGGTCTAACTGGTAGTATCTGAATTTTAGTGGGGATACAGTCAAAGCAGTAACGCTCAGGAGAAATTTCTGACGGGGGTGGAAGGTTGACAAAAGTGGCCCATGTTACTTTAAGTGGCGTCCAGGTTTCTGGCGTGTTCATAAAAGAGTAGGTTTAGGTTATAGATTACATTTTTTGCTTGGACTTAGGCTTAGGCTTAAGCTTAGGAATACGCTTAATCTACTGCGACGTCCTTTGAGATAAACATCGGTCACAAAAGTTATGGCACGCAATTTTTACAGTATGCTTATATGTGCCAAATTTTCTAAAGGGGAAATTATAAGGTAGGGACCTTACTGTTTTATCACAAAACATTTGTTATGGGAGGCCGGTGTACGCACCTTCACCCCATCTGGATCCACTAGTTTCCATATTCTCTATGATTTTACAAGCACACGGTTCCATGTCTGAAATTACTGGTTCCGGTTGTTTTAAAGGGACTCTTGTACCTTTTTCTTTCAGGGGTGCCAAACAGGACCCATGTAAAGATTAGGGTCGGACAGTTTTTCTGTGGGACTAGAATAGAGTAAGCTTAAGCTTTAGACTAATTTGTTTTGCTTGGCTTAGGCTTAGGCTTAGTCTTAGGAATATGCTCATTCTTACACTTTAGGTTTAGGCTTAGACTCAGGCTAAGGCTGTAGCAGTATGCTATAATACTGTTCCGCTCATGTTCTTTGGCCCCAAACAGGAACGCAGCAGATAATCCGAAAACGATCCGCGGGGGCGAATGCCGGTTCAGTAAAAAGACAATTTTTGAAGGCACGTTGACCAGCAAGAAAAGTGTTAGCGGGCGTTGCGAGCGAAAAAGCAACGCATTTAATTTGCAATGAATTTTTTAAATTCCAACACGAAACATTTAGATTCGGAGGTTTTAGGGATGTTGTCGACACCGCCATTTTTTCTAGTTGTTTCGTCCGACGCCGCCGTCACCCGTCCGGCGCTGCCCGCCACCCGTCCCGCGCCGTATATCATTCGTCCGGCACCGTCCGACGCTCGTACGGCGCCGTCCGCGAGCATACGGTACCGCACTTGCGTATCAGTCGTACAGCGCCGTCCGTCACCTGTACGATGCCGTCCGTTACCGTACGGCACCATACGGTACCGCAGCACCGTGCAGGTGACGAACGGCGCTGTACGGGTGACGGACGGCGCTGTACGACTGACGCACGGCCCCAAACCGTGGCAGACGGCTCCGCATGAAAGAGTATAGCGCCACCGTTATACCCAGGGACACTCTTGTCCGCGTGTGGCTTGCTTAATAACCTCAAACACGGAACTTTATTCGGAAAAACAAACGTGTGATTAATGAAATAATGAATGGCTTTTTAAATACAAAAACGAAATTTATTCAACGCACAATATATAATTAAGTAGAATTAATTTGTATCGGTCGGCTTCACCTGATTCCATAATACGGCTTCTAACAGTTGCTTTGAGATTTCAAAACTACGTTTATAAGCAATATTTTATTGGGTTCTGGTAAGTCGATCAGGTTTTCATCCTAAACAGCTACAGCGTTTTTACACTGATATGACAACTCTGGTTGGTTCAAACAAATATGGTCATCTAAAATCTACTCAACGGCGAACAAAACCAAAAATGTTATCTTAACCTCTTTGGACATTGAGTAGACTGTGAGCAACTTAGAGCAAACTGTATATATGACTTAAACTCACAATGAGCAGCGTTTATAGTGCTAAATCTCAACAAGACGTGAAAGCGCACTAAACTCGAGATGGTCAAGGCTCCAGTGGCTGAGTGCTGATGGTGAGCACTTTCTACCAGTAAGGCCGCTATTCGAATGCTGGATTGAAATCAGTTCTTAGAAATAAGGGTGGGTCGCTAACGCCAGACGACCCCTGTAGGTCAAAACATTTTGCTTACAAATGCATATGATGTGCCTTACAGTAGTAAACGTGCGGTGACAGTACCCAACCGTGACGGATGTCATCAAAAGTATAGCGCGACCCTAACAGTAAAAATCATGTGATAGTTGTAAATAGTACTAAAATTGCGTTTGACTTCTAGATCCCGTCGCTCTCGATCATATCGCTCTTATATATTGTCGTAGCGATTATTTGCATCAACAAGCGTGGCCAATGTTACTTTTAGGGGCGTAACAGTAGATTAGTAGATTAAGCGTATTCTAAGCCTAAGCCTAAGCCTAAGCGTTGCACAAATGTGTTACTAAGCCTAAGCCTAAGTCTAGTCTAAGCCTAAGCCTAAGCGTTGCAAAAATGTGTTCCTAAGCCTAAACCTAAGCGTAAACCTGAGCCTAAGCAAAAATTGTAATCTAGAATCTACAGCCACTCTTTTATAGACCGATCAGAAACCTTTACGCCCCTTAAAGTAACATGGGCCACACACGTTGTAACATCATTTCGCAGCTTTCTGATAGTCTTCTAAACATAGACGTACGTATCGTAAGTGTAACAACTTTTACTTAATTCGTTTCAGAATAATGCTTACAAAAGTTCGCCAATAGAACAGGGCCGTAATAGTAGTATAAGCCTAAATCTAAGCCTAAGCCTTAGCGTAAAGAAAGATCTCATACCTAAGCCTAAGCGTATTAAACCTAAGGTTAAGCAAAAAGCAAGTCTAAAGCTTTTTAGCCTCTGTTGCAACCTCGCAGAAAAACGTTCCGCCCTTGATATTTGTATGAGCTCAAAAGTGTACAGTTTACTTATGTTGGCTGTCTGGGCAATGTAAAGAACAAGTGCGGAATAGTATTATAAACATATTCCTAAGCTTAAGCCTAAACCTAAGTCTAAGCCTAAGCGTAAGAATGAGCATACTCTTAAGCCTAAGCCTGAGCCAAGCAAAAAAAGTTGAAAGCTTAATCTTACTCTTTTCTAGTCCCACAGAAAAACGTTCCGCTCCTGATCTTTACATGGGCCGTTGTCTCAACTATTTTATTGCTGTAGTGACCCGAATAAGAGGGTAGGACTGATATTCATTTTGCCTCTCTAGAGGGTCCCCCCTTGTTATTCGGTTACGGACTGTTATTTATTTTCAGCCAGCCCTCCGTTACCCTTCCTTACTGATATATCCAGTATTGCAGTTATCCGTTGAATTAAACGTTTTTTGTCTTGTGTCAATGGCTTGAGCGATAATGCAAGATTATACTTTGGAATGTTCCTTTCAAAACTTAAGTAGGCTTTAAAGTTTCGAACTCAAATTATTTGGTCCTGGATTCATCTATGAACTACAATTTGACTCTTATTAGGGATACGGACTCCCATTGATTGGGACTCAAAATAGGACCCCCTCTTATTACCCCCTCTTATTCGTGTCATTACAGGACAAGTCTCAGTGACAGCAACTGTTCTCTATGGCAAGTGACTAAAAGTAACTTTCTACTTACAGGTGTAAAACCGAAATAAATTATTTTTGCTGATTAGTTGTTATCCTGAAGCTAAGTTTCCGCTTGTTATTAACGGTATTTCTAACACGGTATATTGCTTCGTTAACAATGTTACTAGGGCGAACCATTGTAAGTATACTAAAATCAATATAAACTACGTCAAAACTATTTCAAAAAACTATTCAACATCTGCCGTCCAATAAACATATAAAAAGACACTTACTTGTATGCGTAGGCTTAGCTTAGGTTCAAGTTTGAGTTTCGGTTTATATTTAGACTTATGCTCAGGATTCTGGTTAGTTTAGACCCAGACCTAAGCGTAGGATTGGCCATACGTTTTCGACCGGTTGCTTTGTTTTAATTTCAAAAAGCTGGAAAGTTGTTCAAATCACAGCTGTAAATTAATTACGAGCAACGAAAAAGTATTGGAAGCCCGACTTCACAGCAAACTAGTCAATATACCATCAGAATTGTCTGGTTCGTATTAATTAAACGTGCCTGCCTTTGGCCAATGTAAAGAACATGAGCTGAACAGTATTAAAAGCATATTCCTAAGCTTATGCTTAAGTTTAGCCGAAACCTAAGCGAAAGAATAAGCATATTCCTAAGCCTAAGCCTAAGCCTAAGGCAAGCATAAAAACTAGCTTAAATCTTATGCTTTACTCTATTCTATTCCCACAGAAAAACGTTCCGCTCCTGATCATTACATGAACTGGCTTTGGTTAGGCTTAAGAATAAGCTTATATTAATATGGCGACGGCTTGTGCTCTACACATTGTCCAAAGCCAAAAATTCATTTTTCAACGTACAGATTGGCAATCAAACTGAAATACTTTGAAAAACGCAAAAGGAAATGGAAAAAATGTATTACATGTAATTAGCCACTAAACATTGCTATGCGGAACGTAGCTTAAAACCGATGCTTACAAGTCATCTAAAAGCGTTACACAGAACACAAGATTCATAACAAATTGTGTACGGGGCTTTTTTTGCTTCTAAAACATTTTTACTCAAAGATTTCTTTGCCGCAAGGCCGGAAATTCATTCTGATGTGAACCGAGAGCGAAGCCAAACGCTGGTTTATACTCGATTTTTAGAGTTTAGTTGACGTATAAACGTTTTTAGTCGAAAAGGCTTTTAGGAGTCGTGTGTTTTGTGCAGTAGACATCATTTGAGAAGGCTGTGAACATGACGGCTGCAGACGACCTTTGTGGCAAAGGTCGACTTACCTTTTGGAGCCCCCCGAACCGGTAACAGTTAAGCAGAGGTGGGGAATGGGAACAGTCGAGCAGAGCTCGAAAGCAAACAGAACCAAAAGCATTTTGGTAACTAAATGTATTCGATATAAATTGACCCAAACGATGTTGGTTGTGGGTTTCAAGGATGCTATACAAAGGATGGTCCATGTATAGAACAGGGCCGAAACAGTAGTATATGCATATTTCTAAGCCTAAGCCTAAGCCTAAGCGTATGGATGAGCCTATCCTAAGCCTAAGCCTAAGCCTAGGCGTATGGATGAGCCTATTCCTAAGCCTAAACCTAAGCCTACGCAAAGAAAATAGTCTAAAACTTAAATTGACTCTATTATAGCCCACCCGGAAAACGATCCGGTCCTGTTCTATTCATGGTCCAAAGGATTTTGTATGACTTACAAGCGAGGTACAAACTTGATGTTTCCAGGGGGGCAGCTTTCTTGGTGGTTAAATTCTGGTTACGCCATGGCTGAAAACATGTTTGCCCGTCTCTTGAATTGAGGGTAAGTGTCCCGAGAGATAGTTCCTTTTACGACCCATGCTACTTTGCAGGGTGTAATGTTTTTTCCGCTGGTAAGCTTACGCTTACGCTGAGGCTTAGACGAACATTTATGTTTATGCTCAGGCTAAGGTATATGCTTATACAACTGTTACGCCCCTCAAAGTAACATCGGCTCCATTTGACCAAGAACCGAAACGCAAATTGTTCCAAACTTCCACTAAGCTGACCATTTCGCCAATCTTGTAAACTTTGAGAAATTTTTTCGCAATTAAGTTTTAGCTGTTTGCCAAAGCGAAGCAAGTTTCAAAATACCCAATCAAGTCGATCAGACAGATTCCGCAGTAGCAGTTGACCAAACGTTCATCAGACGTCGACAAAAAGCCTTTGAAATGTTTCAATAAAACGGAATCATTCAATCGCTATTGGATAAATCACGATCAAATAAGTGTCAAAGATATACACGTGGCTATTAATGATTGGTTGTTTCATGACTCGACGCTAGAAATCGTTGAACGACACTGTAGATTTTAGCCAATCAAACATGTTTCACACCGATGTCACAGCTTCTAGCAACGACCGTTGATCCGGATCATCATTTCCAGTGGCGTTTCCATCATTTTTGCTGTGATTTGAGTGTTTTGGGACAGACCTCAGCCGAACTGAACGTTTATTCTTTTTATTTTTATTATTGTTGTTGTCGTTTTCAGGGTCACTGTCGCTTTTATCCGAGCTGTTATCTTTTCCGGAGCCGGATTCAGAATCGCTTGACGAAGATCCGCCCAAGTTCAACATGCCTTTAGCGCTTTCGGCCATGTTTTCAAACATCTCTTCGCCGATTACTGTAATTAAAATTGCGTAAATTTGATATAATCAAAAGTGCATGATACAAGAGTGTGCAACTCTTTGGGTTCCGCATGATACAAAATGTACCACCGGGCGTTGCGTATTTGGCCGAACCTCCCTTTGTTCAGAGGGGCGTCGCTGTCATATGCGATAACCCTAAATTAAATTATACGCGGAGTAATTTGTTGCCGGATAGAAAAAGTGGCATGGTTCGCATAGGTAGCACCCCCTCTAAATAAAGGGAGGCAGGCCGAAAACACAACGCGTGCCGGGTCCATTCTTTTCTACACAGAATATACCCAGTTGCATATTTTGTTGAAGCATACATCATCCACTCTTGATATAAATAACCACATTTCAGATTGAGTTGAACTGTGAGCAACTTGGAGCAATTTGTACACGTGAATTAATACACAATGATGCACAACGTTTAACATATGCTCAGTGCAAAATCTCCTCAAGACGTGAGAGCTCGTTCGGGCCAAGAAATTAATTTGCATTTTGGTTTTGAAAAAGTCGTACTAAAGGCTATAATTTTAGAACAATTCTAATTTTTAGGAAATATTTTGTTGCTAACAGAAACGAATATTTAATCTCTTGCGGGCAACATACTTTGACCGTATTCTCAACTGTGTATAGCACCTATTACCAATTGGTGATATGTCTTCAAGCTGTATAAACCAGTGAAAGATGATGTTCAAAATTCAGCAATAATTTTTGGATGTGGTTGTCAGTCTAGGTAGGAGCCGGGACATCAGACCTTTTTACTAAGCAGTTGGAAAAGCGGGCTAGAGCGGGGATCGAACTCTCAACCTATGGATTCTTAAGCGAGCACTCTACCACGGCGCTACGCAGCCCGCCCCTCCAACTGCATTTTTAGTCGACTATATATCGACCGTACAACACAATGTGCATTGCAGTTATTGCATATGCACCAGGACAAGCATTTCTCGCATGCTTACAGTGGTTTTTACAAATATTGCACCAATTGTGAGATCCGCAATACTGCACGAGGCCATTAATTTGATAACCTATTGCTAAACGGGTGACAGATGCTACACACAATTGAAAATACGGCTGTTGTTTTGATAGAAACAACGCATACCTGTTTTAATCACATTTTCGTTTTTCTTCACAACAACTTTGCCAATTCGAAAGAAACAATGACGAAATGCAGTTTCAGCCAGTTCAATCAACGTTACCATACAGAACCCAAGCCATAAACCAGATGCACCACCAATATCGGCTAAAAATCAAAAGCTAAAAGTCGTCAATTTTACGTACAGAACATGGCCACTACAGTATTATAATCGTATTTCTAAACGTGAACCTAAGGCTAAGAATAAGTCTAAGCATAAGGATAACCATATATCCATTGACCAAGCCTAAGCCTAAGCCGTAGCAAATATATTGTGTCTAAAACTTACGCTTAACACTCTATTGCAGACAAGCGGAAAAACAGGCAGACCCAAATCTTAATACCCCCGGTCAAGCTTCCGATACAATTGATTGCGTGGACATAATTTCTAAATACTTCGATTGTGATGAGTTGTAAACTGACCATATTACCTTCTTGATGAAATGCCCTGTGGATATATATGTATGTATGTATGTATGTATGTATGTATATAATATGTGCGTAATTATTATTTTATTTGGTCATTGGTGGTGAACCGGTTTATATCAAAACACTGGGACATGAGAGCGGGCCCGTAGCAAAGAGGGGCAGGGGGGCTCAACCCCCCCCCCCCCGGAAACGTTTTGGCCCCACTGGAAGATTTTCAATTTTGATTGTAAGTCATTGAAATCCCTTGAATGCCCCTCCTGAAAAGTTTTTGGGCCTCCTAGCAGGACGAGCTGGCTGCGGGTTTACATGACAGTCAAATGTGTAAGTTTGCTCATCGCGTGTCTTGTAGTGAAATTTGATGCGAGACATTAAGCTTAACGTTTAGTTTATTTTCTTTGTTTAAGCCTGATACGCCTATCTTTACGCTAAAGCTTTAGACTTAGAAATATGCTTATACTACAGTTACAATCCTCAAAGTGTGACATTGCGCCTAGTGTTTATTCAAATTTAAAAAAATTTTAACAACATGATAACAATGTTGCACTTAATTAACCAAACACTGATTTTGATTGAAACTCACCCATAAGACTCCAAAATTGATAGGAAGGCTTTTGTTTGATGACATCTTGACTTACTTCATTAAAATATACCTTGACGACCATGAAATTTTCGCTAAAATTAGTCATAAATTGTGCTAAAATGTTATTTCTACATCATTTGTTGCTTTACAAGTTCTGTTGTTAACGATAACCAAGTGTCGATAATGATGACTGAAAACAAGAGTGTGCAACTGATTGAAAAATGAACCAATGTAAAAGAACAGGGGCGGAACAGTATTATAAGCATATTTTTAAGCCTAAGCCTAAGCGTAA